>CM075855.1:84695214-84960214 GCA_037975125.1 Latrodectus hesperus
TAAGTACAAGTTAAAAAAAATTTCTTGCTCGCGAGGTTCACAGACGAAGACGAAACTGACGAGGCATTTGTGGTTTGCTCACCACTTACAGCAAAAATTATCTCTTCAAACAAATTAGATTGTAAAAATGAGTTCTTATTAGCAATCTTATTAGCATCAGTTCGCGAGTGAAGAATTTCTTGATCTCTTTATACACAAAATCCTGTAATGGAAGAATTCCAAAATGCCATTTTTAGTTGAAGACCAACTCTCAAAGATAAATACCAATTCCAGTGGTATTATTAAATTTTATTTATGTTATGTGAAAATGTTAATTAAAACTAATTATCTGAAAACTTCCACTGAAACTTTTTGATTTGACTATTCGAGGAGTCTCCACGTATCCTCAAATTCAAAAGAATAGTCACATTTCGAAATTCCTGCTAACAAATAACTATAAGATGTGAACCTAAATGTAATTGCGGAGGAAATAAATCAGTGCGAGTTAACCTCTAATATTCGACCTTTCTTGAAAAAAAAAGGATCACCTAAGCTTTCTGGAAACGTTCTTGTTATATAATATTGTGTTGTATCTGAGGAAAAAAATTTATTTCTGGGAATAAAACCACTTTTTTCCCTTGGGAATTTTAGATTTCTCAGGAATTTTGAAAGACCAAATAATTAACATTAGAAATTCACAATAGTTCAATTATAAAAGATGATGCAATACTGCTGTGCGACATCTAAAAGAAAGATATATACAGGGGAACAACATACAAAGCGGTTGAATGTGCTGATGATAAACATGTTAAATTCTTGGGAATTTTGAAGCACGGGAATTTATTTAGAAAATTTTCAAACAGTTATCGTTATTGACATGAATAGGACCTCCTTTTTGTGCATGGCCGCCTTTTTTGTTGTAAACTACTTTATTTAGTTCCTATGAATTATAAATTTTACTTAACAGTATAAATGCTGTGAGCAAACAATTGTAAGAAAATGATTTTAGAGTTGCAAAACTTAAAGACCATAAGTAATTTAAAAGCACTAACTGAAAATATAGAAGTGACATCAATTACAAAAGTTTTCTGTAGAAAGTGAACTATGATTTAGTAACACACACATTTCATAAGGTAAAATTCCTTAATGAAGAGTATAAAAATGGCTTGTTGAATTATATTGGAGGTGGAAATAATAAATGTACAATTTTACGAAACTACAAATAAATATAAAATGCATTTTCCTTTTCTTGTGTGTTGCTTATATATAATTTTCAATTAAAGATATAGAAAAATATTAAATGTCAAGAATATAAAATTGTCTTAAGTCTTTTTTTTTTTTTTGAGTGAATACAAATTAATAAAAATAATTATTAAATTAAATATGAATTGGCTTAAATGTCTATTGATTTTAATTCATAATTTGATTTTCTGAAGCTTTAATGCAACAAAACACAAAAAATAATTTTTAAATAAGATATGAAATTACAGAGCTTAATTTGAAAGAATAAGAAAATCAAATGCCACACTTAATCAATTTAATTGGAATAATATTTTCGTTATGAAACATGTTTGCACTCTGTGAAAATAAAAATAATTTATATATTTTCTGAAGTCATTATTTTCAGAAATAAATTTAGTACAAGAAATATTTTGATTAATTTTTGCTTCTTCATTTATAAATAAAATATTTTATTACACAGCAGACACATTTTGAAAGAACAGAGTGAGGCAATATATAATCTAAAATAATAATTTTAAAATTGCTTTCAATATATGAAAACATTTTTTATAAGGTGTACAAAAAATTGGTATTATATAAAAGTCAAAAATAATAAAATAGATAATGAAAAGACTTATTTCAATTTCAGAAACTCTAAATTGTGTTTCTGAATACTCCTTTTTAAATATTTCAATATTCAAAACGATTAACATAAGAAATTAAAAAAACATCTTTTGGTGTTCACTTATGTTTGCATTTAAAACAAATAATTATAAGGGAAAACTACTAGTGAATTTTATGTAAATGTTATACTTAATATTGAAATAATAAACAACATTTATTGTCTATTTATTTTTTAGAAATATCTCCAATATTTACAGAATCACAAAATTTCTTATAAAAATTATTTTGGCCACTAAATAACAAACTCAAAAACTCTACAGTAAAATAATATATTAACATAAATATAAACTATTAAAAAAAATTGTTCTAAACATATACCAAAACAATACACCAATAACAATACTGATATATAATAAAATACTCAACAGTCACAATCAACACATTCCTTACATTTGATTTATGTATAATAACAATAAATATAATAAAATAATAAATATGGGAAACAGCGGCCTAAAAGTGCACATTTCTTAAAGTCATGCATAACATATTTTAAAATATAACATATATTGTAAAGATCATGAATGACGAAATACGATGGCAGTATTAAAGGAAGGCATGCCTGTGTATTTTCATAATAAATATTTGGATTATCTAAAATTTATAAACACATTTCGTAGTTATGGAGGAAAAAAAACTGCCGAAAACAGTTGCTAATGGGACAGAAAATTTGATTTCCAAAATTCATTAAGGGTTATAAGGGGCAGACCCAATAATTGTTTTTACAGGATGGCTGGAACAGAATTTTCAGTTTTAATATTTTATCGTTCAAAAATGGAAGTTAAATTACATTGAATTACACTTTGATTGTCCTTCAATGGTCATTTTTCAATCACAAGGGCTCTAATTAGACTGGTACAGATAGTTTAAAAGTACATAAGTATCCATGCCCATGATGGTAAGCGAACCCAAGAACTGTTGAACCAATAGCAGAGCACTAACCATCCAGCTGCCAGCGCATCTACATTGTACTGAAGATCAGATTTTTGTGTCAAGCATATCAAAAAATTATCTATAGTTTCACTTACTGAACATGAAACTTACTATGCCTACTGTTTGCTCTAATCTTTTTATCCTCCATTCAAATTTTTAGTATTCTTCAATACTAAATTGGGGTATAATTCAAAATAAAAAGTTCTTAAATTTAAATTTTCTTTTTAATATAGCATAACTTTTAATTGATTAAAAATTGTATTTATCATGCAAAACATAAATTTTTATTATGAACTTAACTTTGAAATCTAATAATTTTTTAATGACTTTCGTAAAACTCGTGAATGCAATTACATGTTATTTTGTTGTTACATAAATAAAATTAATTTGGTTTATGATGATTTTTTAAGTTATATCAAAAATAAGTAACATCAGTTTTAATATTTAAGTTTAAATATTTTAAAAATGGATTTCAGACATTTTGGAATTGTATTTTACACTAAATTAGGATTACAATTTTTTTTACAAATATGTCTTGATTATTAAAAAGAATTCTGTTCTGGCCTCCTTTAAGAAATGATGTTCTTTCTTAATGTAGTCAAGAAATTAAAAGACTATCAGCACACTCTTATTAATGATCCACATTAAATAAATGACTATCGGCACACTCTACTTGCTTAATGCAATATGTTTCTTTGCAATAAAAGAAAATAGTATTTTATATTTAGCTGTTTATGGATGCCAAACATGTTTTACATGAACAAATCTTGTGAGCCTGAACTAAAATGAAAAAATTGTTACATTAGCCACCCTCTATGGACGGAAGGCAAATATAAGGGGTGACTGATGATAAAAATAATTAAGTTTTTAATTAACATGAAACCTCTAACATTCTATAAACTTAACAAAAATGGTACAAGCTCAAATGGATAATATTTATGGCATCCAGCTACAGATCCTGATCTAAATCAGACATGTACCTAAGTTTCCATGAGGCTTTTCATGCAGAAAACTAAGTAACCAATGTTAAAGCTGGAATGTTTCCAAACTCCATAAATATTTTTAACAAGAAGCAATTATCAAACTTCTAATATATTTAGGTCAAAAACATTAATCTAAACGTCTAATGAGTAACGTAGTTTGAATTTAAAGTGTGCTTCAATAATACTCAGATATATTTCCATTGTGTCTGTTGGTCATAATTGTGTAGAGTGAACACAATAAATGGAAAATCCATTGGGCCTGACCAAATCAAATTAAGTATAAATAACAGTAATTTAGAATTAATGAATATTAGAATTTTTTAAAAAAGTAATTATTAAAGGAAAATTTGTTCATAGAACATGTTTTCCCCTTCGGTAGAATGGCTAGAATTCATATTATTTATTATATATTTAATTTCAGTTTAATGTAAATATGAATTACTTCTAAATAAATGACTAGGTTGTGGTATGATCTAAGTCTTAGTTATTTTGTTTTTTGCTTATAACAACCTAACTAGAATTATCATTTAATACAATAAACATTTTTGCAATATTTCAGACATTTCCAAAAACATAATGCAGATTGTTTTTAATATTTTTATTAATAGGATTTCAACAATTATAAAATAAAAATTGAAAAAATCAAATTTAGAAATGATATAATTATTTTACTATGCAAAATAATTATAGCCACATTTGATAGTCAGTTTTTACACATAAATGTAAACTCAACCAGAACACATAGTTTAAAATATGGATTGCAAATTACTGCATACACAGATACTGAAATAGGGTTTGAACAAACAAATAATGGAAATGAAAATCAGACCATTCATAAAAGCAAAAATATGAATCTAGCTGTCTTTATGTCGCATTCCACTGCGTTGGAATTCTTATCTTAAATACTTTTTTGGGAGGTGAAATATCTTGAAGTTTTGAACACAGAATGAAACAGCCACACATTATCAAGAGGTTTAGTTTGACAAATAATTATTCAGAAAAGACAAAATAACATCTAGTGAATGATGGAACAATTGGTAATCTCAAAACTAGAAACACATAAATACTGTCCTAGGATTAATGAGATGATCCAGTCTAACACAACTTCATTGTTGGGTTATTAAAGTGTTGCAAGGCTAGATGTGTACGAGCATTACTATACTAAAGCATAACTGAAATGTATTGTTGCTTCCTACTCCAAATAGTACAGTTTTTTTTTTCTATAACAACAGTATTTTCACACAGATGGTTGTTGGAACAACTAGTAGCACTACAGCAGGAAAATATATGAGTGACTAAATTAAATAGTCACAATTTCAAAGTCAACAATAGTTTTATTGCACTCCAAGTCTCATGGATATGAAATCATACTTAAAACATTACAAATGAAAGAACAAGGCCATTCTAAAATTTCTGAGATGCCCTATCCCTTTAAACATTACAAGGGTGTCAGATTTTACCTACTCTGACTTTCTCATCTACAAAACACAAAAAAAATGTCTGATATTTTTCCGTGTTAAACAGAAAGTAATTAGGGACGTTAACTTTAAAAAAGTATACAAATTTTCTATAATGGCATATTTAAGAAATGTAATCAATATTGAATTTTGTAAATAATGTAATATATTAAGAAAATAAGTTAACTCGCAACAAATAAAGTGATTTCTAGAATATATTTAATGTAAATATAAAAAACTGAACTCATTGAAAAATTATGTGAAGTTAAAAATAACAGTATATACAGTTAATACTTAAATTTATGTATTCATATAGCAATGTAAAAAATGCAGCATTCTCAGTAATTATTTACACATATCTAATTTTCAAAGCATATTTGTAAAACAAAATATAAAATAATTTTTTCCAATTTAATCACTTGAATCATTTATCCATAATTTGATGGAGTTTGACCCAATAGATTTTGTAAAAATGTGTAAGTACGAATTGAAGTTTAACATTGAATTCGGAGATTCATTTTACTATATTGTTTATAACCATATTTTTTCATTATTTTTAACCTGCTTTTTTTTAATATTTATTTTGTAACTTCATATTTAATAACTTTTCTCAGTAAAAATTAAATTTTGTATTTTCTGGGCTCTAGGGAGTCAATATTTTTTTTTAATTTGTTACATAATATAGTTTGTTATATAATTATTGCTGTACACTATATATTGACTTTATCATTTTGAACACATTAAAATGAATTTTTACTTAATAAAGCTTATTTTACATAAGGGTTACTTGGACAATATTTTTAATGCAAAATTTCTGGAGAAAAAAAATTAATTAAACCATCACACAAAGCAATATATCACAGTTAATTACGATATCCTTCTACAACATTCAGAAATTCACCTTAAATGATTGAATGAATATATTTTTTTAGTGAAAGTTTATCTAGTAGCATTTTTAATCACAAATGAACGTTTTTTAAAGTTAATTCAGTTATTCCCAAATTTCTTCACATACACGCAACAGTATGAATTGAAATGACTGGAAATTTCAAGGGACAAATAGAAAAATAAAACAATGAATTAATATATATGAAAGATAAATAAAAATTCTAAAGCAAGCTAGTATAAAATCTCATTATCTGACTTATAAATGGGTGAAATAAATACAAGCCAAATAATTCATTAAATTATTGAACATAATTCTTGTGCTGATTGTCATCAGCGACAGAGAACAACTGCAATATTTGACAGTAAGATAATCTAAATGAATGTCAGAATTCAAATGAAAAAATAAAAACCATAAAATACATAAATTGAATGATATTGTGACATTTACAGCATATAATTTACTATGATAAACTTTTTTACATAGAAAACGAATTAATTAATGTTAAATAAAAGTTATAATCACAATATATGATTGTATTATAGAATGAAAGCAGCAGGTATAGTTAAAACTTTGAAATAAATAAAGATGAATATTTTTAAAAATAGTACAATATAGAAATATATTTTAATTTTGAAATTCCATAGGTATTTAGCATATTATTTGGGCTTTGAATGAATATGGGAAAGATGGTTAATTTATTTACTCATCCTTGCATATTGATCTATAATAACACAGAAGATTTTTCATATAATATTGCAAATATGCAACACATTTCTATGAATAATATTTACTTTTTCAAAATTTCAAATGTATTAATATAATAGTACATATGATACTTATAGCAGCCCATTTTTAATATTCTGCAGTTACTTATATAAAAACATTTTATAATGCTCTCATATGTATATATAAAAGGTGTTAAATTTTAACAATGTTTCAGTATAAGGAACATTTAAATGATATTTTTTTCATTTTATGGCAAACACAAAAAATTAATTTTATATTTTCTCAATTTAACATTTTTATTGCTATTTTTTTTAACTATTTTCCTTTATTATAAATAATTATGAATTTTGACACACCAGAAAATGGAAGTGAAATAGCAATTTTTCACATAAGTCGTTTTCCTTTAAATTTCCTCTTGGGATAACATTTATTCAAGACAATTGTTAACTCATTAATTGAATACTCCAAATATTCATGTAAACAACATTTTGAATTCCAACAAATGGAAAATTACTATTTAAAAAAAATAATATAACTAACTAATGGGGAGAATAACTTAAGAAATTCAGTACAGAATTAAATACTAAAAATTGTTAATATTGTAGATCTCAATCATGTAAAATCAAGAAATAAAAAACTTGTCTTAAAAACCTTCACAATTTTTTTTTAATTTCCATTGTACATAATGTAATTAATTGTTTTACTAGCCTTTAAATATCCATTGGTTAATAAACCAATTTTAGAATAAAAGTATGTGACAAAAATTCACTAAATTCTTAGCAATTATGAATAGAAATTTAAAATATATATAAAAGGTATCAAAGATGAATTTGTAATTAAAACTTCAAAAATATGCAAAAATATTTACAGATATGTTATTCATGCTCTACTAATGACATATTTAATAGATCATGTAAGCAGTCATCTGAGGGATATCCTTTCTCAACAATGTATTCAGAACAACAATCTGTTTCATGTTTCTGCAATAGGTTATAATTATTGTGTTGTTGCCAATCCTATTTTTACATCCAATACATAGAAAACATCCATCAAAGTTCATTACGTAAGATAGTTAAGTATTTTACCAAACGTTTCCATATCTGTCATATATAATAAAACATAAATATATTTTTAAATCACACAAGTTGTTTAGCCCACATCATACAAGTATACATATATAATATGTTTACATGCTTTCATGACATTTTTCCAGTTAATAGCTTCATAGGTAAACTCAAACGAAGCACAAAAATTGCTTTGATAAATTTGATTCTCACTTAAAATTCATTACATCTGAAGCATTGTCCTTGGAATGGGATTCCTCAAAACAAGTGTACTCTCGGCAGATATTATAGGCAAACCATTATCACAGTGAAAGCTCACAAGATGAGTTACACTCTCAAATGTTCGGTCTTTTGTTCGAACCTGAAAATGAATTTATGCCATGAAATATTTATTTATTAATTTTATATCAATGCTATGAAACATCAATATATTTTTAATACATTATAATAAATAAATAATATCTGAACACACAAGGAAGTAAAATTTTTTTAAACCACTGAAATTTCTGGATAAATATAAAAATATTTATCCAGAAAAATTTCCGTGACATTTAAATTTTCCTATTAATTATTAATTAAAAATCTTTGCCAAGCACAACACAAAAAACATATCGCTATCAATTACCAGAATAATCTTGAAATGTGCTATCAATTTATAAAAAATTGTCATAAAAAATGTACTTTCACTATTTAATTTTCAAAAAATCATTTCTCTATTTAAGTTTCAAAAAATCATAAAAGAAATCTTAAATGGGAAATGGGCTATTACAGAAAAATCAGAAAAGAGAGAAGGTATGTTATTGAAACATCTAAAAGTAATGGTAACACCCAAAGCTATTATGTATTGGTCTCCTGAAGTATTTTCATTAGGATACTGACATAGTGAATGTATGTAAAAAATAAAGTAGCTTTATCTTATAAAATACGTAAAATCAAGATAACAAGCTTTATACAGGTTTGCTTCTCAACCATGCAAAAGCAGTCTTTTGTTTATAATGTTCAACAAAATAAATACTGACATTCAGCCATCTTTAAGTTCCTTAGGAATCCAGTACTTTAACAAAAGTGGACATTTAATATCAAAAAATTCATAACAATTAAGAATTAACTATGACTAAATTTGTCCAAATGAGAATTTTAAATGCTCTTCTCAACTATGTTATATATGGGTTTAATTAGATATTTTTAAGTATGCAAAAGTCAAAATTGTACATTCCTATTGAAATCTACATGATTATTAATTGCAATAGATGTGTGTGAATATATATATATATATATATATATATATATATATATATATATATATATATATATATATATATATATATATATATATATACACACACACACACACACACACACAAATTAGGGAACATCAATATAAGAGGCAAAAATATTCTAATTACCACCTTGGATGCAGTTCATAAACTTGGAGTTATAAATAACATATTTAGGCTATAACTATTATAAAATATTTAAAGGAATTCTGTTTTCTCAAAATTGCACTTAGTTTCCAATATTAGGTTATATGAACATAAATTAGCTAAATTTTAGAGTTATAAGAATAATATTTTAAAAAGTTCTGGATAATTTAATATGAAATATAGCAATATGTCCTAAAATCATTCTTGCTTTTTTAAGATTCTTTAAAGATCTTTAACTTTTACCCAAATTATATAGCAGCCCTATTAAATGTATAATATAATCTCACAGTGCCAAGAAATATGATCATATTAAGGTAAGTTTTTCCAAAACATTTGATAATACAATTTTAATGGAAAAATAATTTTAATAAAAATTATTTACAAATTGTAGTATTACATTTAAAAAAATGCAAAAATTTATATTTATTAAAAATATTTGTAACCATTTAGAATTCAATTGAAACTATACCACATTCCTACTTTTAACAATTTTTGAACTACTGAATGTTTTAACCATTAGAAGTACTTTCCTAAACATGAAATACCTGTTTTTAATAAATTATATCCCGACGTAGTAAGGATCCAATTTTATTTAATATGCTTAAAATAAATAAGGCTGAGATTAAGAATTAAAAAGTGCTGAGACTTTATTGCTCACTTGGCAAACAATAAGAGAGTTGAGTTTCAGTATATTGATTAATCTATAATCGATTACCTTTTTTCATTACTTTAAATTTTTTTCGCAATGTATTATAGAAAATCAAAGCACCCTTGATAAGAATAAAATTTTCTCATTTTGAGATATGTTTCTCGTCAACATAGAAATATTTTCTGACATCATTCTTAATGAAATTTGATTTATAACTTTTGAGGGTGAAAATAAGAGAAAAAGTTTCACTCACCACTCCTTCTGGATCCACTAAAAGCAAATGCTTCCTTATTCCTGCTTGCATTCCTGTCAAAACGTATTGCCCAGGAGAACCTTGCGATTCACGTACGAGAAAATCCCCATCCCTCACAACAAGAGATTCACTCTCCTTCCTGCTGATAGGACCGTGAAACCATTCTTCCTGAAGCAGCACAACTCTGTGATTGGCAAGACCAGCTGGCCACCTGTGTTTCACGAAAGATCCACGGTGCCTGGGAGGGGGAGGCTGCAATGCTGATTCAATAGGTTCTAAATTTAAAATAATATTGAAATAAAAAATTTATTACAAAGTCATTCATTCATTTAGCAACAAAAAATAAAAACTATTATAAATAAAGGTTGCTACATAATAACAATTTAACACATTATGTGAGCAATTGCGCAAAATGAAGGCATTTACATAATACATATTAAAATAATTTTAAATTACATCTAAGCAATTCTCAAGAATCTTTTAAAGAGGTATAAAATAAAATATCAAAATTAATAATTTAGTTTCAACAAACCAAATTATTTATAACTGATATCCAAATGCAACAATTTTAAAAAGGACTTTCATCAAAGAACAAATTGCAATACATTGATTCATAACAATTAAGTTAAAAAATGAAAAAAAAATTAACCAAGAAATAATTTTTCATAAATTACGCACTTAATTTAAATCAAGTATATACTAATAAATGAAGTTCCTTCAATTTAAACTTATGCAATGAAAAATTTGTATACTGCCATTACATTAGCGGTATATAAGTATATATTTAAGAATAAAAATGATAAATACAACAAAAATTGCAATTAGAGGGCATCAATATATAGCATTTCACTACTATTGTTGTATTACCTCATACTATTAATTATACCTCAATCTACATTAAAAAATTTCATTAAAATACAAATAATGACAGTACTTTTCATGTAAAAAAAACAAAGAGCCATAATGTGTTTTGTATTAGTTAACATTCAAATAAATTCTAAATTTATTAGCTTTTGATTATATTAGAAGCTCAATATTCTCCCTCGTAAATTGTAACATAAATATTAATGTAATGAAAATTATTTTTAATAGAGAATTTCTAAGCATGAAATAAATTCTTTTTCTTTTTTTAATAAAATATTTAAATGTCGAAACTTTTAATATAAATGAATTTGATTCATAAAAAAATTTTTGAATTATTTTACTATTATTCTATTTTTTACTTTCACGTTAGGCAAGTGACAAGATTCTTTACATTGATTAACACTTGCTTTTGAATAATATGAAGACAATTAAAGTTTTGAATGATATTTTCTTTAAAAGAAAACTATTAAGAAAGAGAAAAAGCCTTTTAAACAATACTGCAACTAGCTGATAACAATTAAAATTAATTACTTTAAAAACAATTAAAATTAATAAATTGTTCCTTTTTAAAATTACTTATTTTTGTGAGTGTAATGTTTCAAATTTATAAATTCAAAGCCAGCTATGCAAAATCCTCTGTGTTGAAATCCTTGAGAATAAATAAAAATCAAAACTCTTAAATCTAAGATAAATGGAAGTTATACAGTCTTTCTTAATAGCTTGATGAAACTTTAATATGTGATAATGTCAATTGATAAACATGTGAAAGGCAATTTTTCTTTAAGATCAATAACATTGACTTCTAAATTTATTGCTGCACGCTCTATGGTCACTTTTCGCACATGGTGGGGAGGGGGCTAATTAAACCAGAATCAAATGTTTAAAATGGACTCTTACAACATTTATATTCAATAGGAGAATCCCTCCCACAGGCTTTGAACTGAAGATCACCCATTACTCAACCTGCCTTGGCTCATTCATTTTCAAGATAAACAATGTTTTGAGAAAAATCTGAAGCGGAGAATTTACAATTTACTTCAGAAATGCACTCACTTCCAAAAGTTAAGCATGGAGAGGAAAATGCTAATTTCCGGAAGCCAATCAGAATTGAAGAGGATGCAAATCGCTGCAGAGGTAGATGGAAATATGCAAATATGTTAGGTAACAGCCAATCATACTTTCATGTCAAGAAATATGCAAAAAGAGCAGTGTTATAAGATACTAGCTCGGACAATTTGTTTTCAAGACATACGTGTTTCTATGACTTCCAGAAGACAATGGAAGATTCTGAGTGCTGGCGTGCTGTGGGGCGCATTGAAGCAGGACAGTCGATCTCAGATGTTGCTCTTTTCTTCAGCATTCATCATTCTGTAATTTCACATTTGTGGAAACAATCCCAAATCACACAGATAGTTGTCTGAAGGACTGTAGTCGGTCGCCCAAGGGTTACAAACCCCGCGGAAGATCGATATATTGCGATTTTAGCTAAGCAGAATCGCAAAGCGACCTCCACACGTGTGACATCTATGGTTACAGCTTCCATTGGTAAGGTAATATCTGCAGCTACTGTACGCTGAAGATATCATATGAGTGGACTGTACGCCCGGGTACCTCAAGTTTGTGTTGTCTATCCATGCAATCAAGAGGGGTCACGATTAAAGTGGTGCCAGGAACATGTCAATTGGACTGTGCCTGACAGGGCAATGTCATGTTTATTGATGAGTCAAGATTTGCTCTGGCACCAGATGACCAGCATATAAGGATATGGTGTGAACAAGGAACACGCAATCAAACCCAAAACATCACGCATTCCGAGGCAGAAGCATTATGGTGGGGGCAGGGATTTCATCAGGATACCGCACTAACATACACATCTTTATACAGGGAAAATTTTGGGATGCTCTCGGCCGTGCTGTATCTTCATGTTTCCCACATCCAGGCACTCTTATTGAGCTGGAAACTACTACAAGAATGGCTATTGCTTAATTCTGAGGTGGTTGACCACCTAACTGAAAACATGGTCACAAGGTGTTAACTTTGTAGGGATCACATACCCTATTAATGTCCTTTTATTCATTTCATGGTATTTATTTTCACATTATACATAATTCTGTTTAAATCTCCAGTATGTCATTATAAGATAACTTACAAAAATTTAATATTGTTTTCATTTCTGTAAGTAATTATTGATTTCATTTTATGCATAAATATATATGCTACTTTCCTGCCAAATTTTGTGTCAATCAAAGCAGAATTTGTTGATTTTTTTAGATTTTACATCTTTTTGCTTAATTTTTGGAAGTGAGTGTAGATGGAAGTATGCAAATTTGTTAAATAACAGCTAGCCATCGCTTCATGGATTCATTGCAAAAAATATGTAACACAGATAGTTGTGCAAGCAAGCCCCAGATAGTACCTAAAGGTTAATGTGAGTTTGGAATCCTCATCATTCACCAAGAGCCTCATAATTCTGAACCATCTTCTTCTTCTTCTACAGGTTGGGTTTGTATGTCATTGGCACCTCTGCTTTAATCAGCATTTTGTACCACTAACTTCAAATCCAATGTTTCCTAGTTCCAGTTACTCGGGTCACCCACTTTATTAATATAGTCCGATAACCCTTTAATGGAATCTAGGTGTAACTCTCTAGTATGGATGATGCCTAAAGAAGTTAATCTAGAAGGGCAAGAGCCTCGCATTCGTAAATGATATGCTTGGCCGTTTCCTCTTGCATATGACATTTCCTGCAGATAGGGTCTTGCTGAAACAGTCCCATTTTATGGAGATGTTTTCTGAAATAGTAGTGTCCAGTTATGAAGCCTACGATTAAACGTATCTTCTGCCTAGAGCATCTTATTCTGAACCATGGTCGCGTGATGAAGTCATTCCTAAGCTGGCACCCACCTCTTCATATCCACAACAGTGAAAGGACTTTGGACGTCACATATTAACGTAGATAATCATTGAAATGTGTACACGCAGAATGGCAGTGTAAATCCCCACCACTCTTTTTCAAATTTTGAAATTGATCAATAGGAATTATAACAATTACTGTATTCTGAAGAGGTACATTACTCAGAGAAAGTATGATCAAATGCTTGAAATTTTATAAGTAGATGAGTCTGCATATTCTATTAATTTTTTGTTAATGATTCCAATATGATACTTATATTTCATGGAAACTCAATATTGTTTTCATCTTTTTATTCTTTATTTTGTTTAAAGAAAAAATTTATTTGTGATTTTATAGCTATATTTCTTTTAGGCTACTTTTATGCAAACTGGATAAATTTTATGCAAGATTAGAAAGTTTTATGCTTTTATTAAACATGAAATATTTTATATCGTCAACACAGCACAAAAGTTAGTAAAAAATATTTTTTTCAAAAAGATAGCCCAGAAAATATTTTGTTGATATCTAGTACTTTAATGTATGTGAATGCTGTATAGCACTCTTGTTGCCACTCTAAACATGGATACAGAAGAAATACAAAAAATTAGAGGCATAATATTTCTTTCCTTTAGTCACTTAGCTGAATTTGCTGATATTAATTTAATAATATGCCTGATAGGCTTATTTAATAGGGTGGAATTATTTTTATAAGTAGTTTCTAAGCTAAAGTATCTCTTGGACAGCTGTATGTACTTAATTTAGTTGTGACTGATATATGCTAGTATTTTGAAAGCAATGATTAAAAATAAACATAAATTAAATTTTAAATTTTTTAAAGACTATCATAAATTTCAATGCATCAAAACATTTTTTAAAGGAGCTAAGTTTATTCATAGCATAGTTTGTAAATATGAATTTAATATTTCGCGTTGATATTTTGCATCGCTGTAAGCCCAAAAAATGTATAAGAAGCAAAATATTCAAACACTTCTAAAATGGATATTTTTTTAAATGATACCTAAGAACTAACCAGCCAGAACTATATTTTAATACTATTTTTGACAAAGCATTTTTTCAATTCACAATCCCAATCATGCTAATGCATATTTTAAAAAAATTTCTAAAAAAGAAATGCAAAGAGTTTGGGATGAAATCAAACTAAAATTTTTGTGACCATTAAAATCAGCTGCAGAAAAAAGCAATTGTTAAATTGTTACAAACCAATTATTTGCTTCATGTGATAGCAGTAATGAGTGATTCAAAATTGTGCTCTATAACAAATTTTTGCAAGCTTGAAAGATTTATGAATTAAATGATGACCAATAGTGGAGTGTATAGCGACCCTAACTTCAAAGCAGTAAGTCCCGGATTCGAATACTGGTTGAGCATGGATGTTCCTTTCTATTTCTGTGAGTGTGTTTCTCTATCCTTTTATTTTTGGGGCAAAGAGGAAACACTTACTGAGTGCCCCACTGTATAAATTGCCATCATCTTTGTCTCTTGTAACACTGAATAGATTAATCCTAAGATCAGCCAGGCATTGGAGGAAAAATTTCATAAATTTGGAAACTGATTCAGAGTTGCTTATATTGCTATTTTCAAATTAAACATAAAACACAATAAAAGAAAATATGAACTCTTTATATTTAACATAAATTTTTTTGAATATTATATTGCATAAATAACTGGTAATACAGCAGTTATGCAAGGAAAGAAAAAAGCTGTCATAGCCTTTAAAGTAATAGTAATGGAAAATTTAACAGATATTGATTGTTTTTGTCATTTAATCTATGTTGTCTCTGAAAAAGGAAATACATTTTTGTAAATAGCACATAAGAAAGAATTAAAATTGATAAAACTATAATTTCTATTGTTATTTAAATCAGATTTCCAGAAAAAAGAGTGCCTAAAAATTTTGGGAATCATTTAACAAAGATATTCAATATAAGATTTTGTTGTGCATATGTTGGCTTTCCAAGCAAAAATATTTTGAAGGCTCTTTAATTAATGGGATCCTCTAACAAAATATTTTCATGATTTAGTCAAAATGGAAGAATGTATATATTCTCAAAATCTAGCATCATTTAACATTCTAAGGGTTAAAACCAAAAATTTTGTTAGCAATGTATCAAACAAAACATAAAATGATAGAAGAGGAATTGAAGACATATTAGCAAATTTTTTGACAAAAATGTTAATTACTGAAAAAATTCTGAATTAAAATGTTATTTCTTAAACCATTTTCATAAAAAACTTTTGTCAAATGATATATATATTTTTTAAAGCTGTGGAAGAAAACAAAATGTTTTCAGTGAAACAAAAAGTTAATATCTTTATTTTTTAATTTTTAATCTAACTTTTTATCAAACATTTAAATTTTGCATATGCTAAAAAATATAAAAGGTGAGCTAAAATATATTAAGAAATATAAAATGTGAATACAATCATTACGCTATAACATTTGGTGCTAAACTGCTATATATGGCATAAAATTTTGGGTGCATAGCATGCAAAAATTCTACAACATATATAACACAAGCTAAATATTTAGAATACCAAAAGTAATAATTTTTAATTTTATTATTACAAATAATGAGCCAGGAACTTATGAGGAAAGTTCATTTCTGTAAAAAATTTAAAATTTTTATTTTTATAAATGACAAATTGGTTATTTCTGAGACTTGAGTTTTTAAAGTAAATCAGACTTTTCAGATTGCTTTACAAATATTGGAATAATTTGGTAGTAATACTATCACCTATACTAAATACTTAATATTTATCTAAACTCAAGTAAACTTTATATGTCAATAATACAGACTTACGTAAATCAAAAGAATTTGCAGAACTACTTTGTTCTACTGAAGTGATGATACTATTCACATATTCTGAAAAGTAATAGCAGTATTATTAGTAAGCACAAAAATAATACAGATAGTAACTTAGTTAACAAACAATCATAAAAAGGGAGGTTTAGTTTGTCACCCAAAGTTCATTTTTTGCACATAAAATTAAGAAAAATATGAATAAATTAACATTTTTAGGAATAAGGTTTAAAATTTTTAGTAAATAAATTTTTATTTTAAAGCACATTTACACAATTAATATATATTTATAAATCTTCAAAAATATCAACTAATGAAATAAACACAATATTTTTGATTTAATTAAAAAATATCCAATATTTTAAGCTGGTAACCTGAAATAAACCTATGAACCAATTTTAAGCTGAATTTTAAACAATAAATGAAGTCTCTTACTTTCTTTAAAAAGCATGATATTGTTATGAAAACTGTAAACATATGGGCAAATGTCATATACTTCCATACACCAGTTTAAATAATTCATTTATTATGTTATTATCGATTGATTTGTAAAATTGTGATAATAACGATTATTCTGTGAAAATAACAATTTTTTAGATCTGAGAAATTAGTACGCAAGACATGAGACAGGTTTGCAACATTTTAGGCAGCAAAAAGTAAAGTTTTAGTTGCCTAAAATGTTGAAGTTTTAAGCCAATTGGGTCCATAGAAGCTGAAAATGTTTAAAAGAAAAAAACATTCTTTATTTCTAGATCATTCCATTCTTGTCATAAGCGATGGTGTCAGCGATATAGTTAAACTAAGTCCTTGCTATGAAAAATATGGCAGAGGAAATGAAGATGTTTTACTTATAGATGGAAATGAAAGTAGACCAACAACTTTTCAGAAGCAACTAAGCTATGGTAATTTGAGCATAGAGTTAACTGGAAACATCCAGACTGTGAAAGAAGAGCTCAATTATGTCATGGGCTATATAGTGTCCCAAGAAGAAAGAAGACAGGCTCATGAGATGGCCAATAGAAACATGCTGATGCTATCACCAAACAGAAAAAGAAAATTTTCTGTCAAAATCGGCACTATTTTTTTCAATCACAGTTAGTCGTATGATATTAGAGACTCCTATTCATAATGGAAACATCATGGAGCACCTTCTATGCACAATTCAATATTACCCTGGCATGAGGTGGTTCATATGATATCAAAAATTATTACCTAGCCACAACATTATAAGAGGAATTAACATATGTAGAGCAAACACTCTTTAAAGCAGACTCAACAGATATCATAATTTTGATTGGCAAACTTATAATGTAAAAAAGACCATCTGAATAATTTAACCATCAACAATTGGAAACTAGACAACTGAAGAATTCTAATTGGCTTAGGATATTGAAAGGACAATCTTGTTAACATTCCCAGAGTTCTTCCCATTATTAGCGACAATTTGGTACAACAATACTTACTTACTGAATATACTGAAATAATAAGGGTTCATACAGATTCTAAAGAAACAAATTTCAGGAGTTTCAAGAGAATTTTCATTAGGTGTATTAATATCAGGTATATATTTCACAAGTTATCAATATTTACAAATTAAATATTATATTTATAATCTTTCTAATGTAACTTAGTAAATATATCTATAATCACATATTTACATTTTTAAATTAAATTTACAAGTGATGATATTAAAAAACTGATACAAATTTTTTTTTAAATTTAAATTAGACTTGAAACAAATGACTTTGAAGGCATTGAATGTGTGTACAAACACAATAGAAATAATATCATTTTAGTACTGAAAATATTTTATATTAATCACTTAAATATTGTATATAATAATGGCTATTTTTAAATTTGTTTATATGGTTTCCTTTTTATTAATTCTTTGTGAACTCAAATACAAAATATTAAAAATCAGAATACATGATCAAATATGAGATGACAAAAATTAAATAGATAATTATTATAACTTACATAACTTTTCCTTTATATATATAAAGATGTAGTTTTTAATTTTCATTTACTTCCAAATGTATTTTAGTTGTTACATACAGGTTTTCCAGATTTATCTAATTTAATTTTCCAGTAAATGTCATACTTTATTTCATAACTAATACTAATTTTTGCATCAGTAAAGGTTAGCTGAAATGTGTTTAACTTTGTAATCTATGCAAATTTGTCAGTTTTTTCAGCATAATCTACAGTAGGTTATACAACTTTATGTACATATTTTGTTTAGCTAACAAAATGATAATTTCTAACTTTGGAAGTTCATGAGTATCATTCAACAATAATTTATAAAAAGTAATCTGTCTCAATCATAATTATTTTTCTAGCTTGTTTAATAATTATGAAGCCATAAACATATTTTAGAAAAGTACACTTTTGTTTGCTCATAAATATAAAGTTACAACACAAAATACAGAAATATACTAAACAGATCTGAAATATAAAATAAAATGCAGATAAAATTTACCAGGCTCTCCATTCTGATATTTTGAAGTTACATCCTGATTGCTTGTAGAAAAATTCTGAAAATATAATAGCATTACATAAAAATCTAAAATACAAATGTAGATTTTCTATTTCTATTTTAGCCTATAGCTAGGTATTACAGCTTCAAACAATAGAAAATCAATGTCTGTAAGCAAAATTTCAATTGATACATACTAAATTGTACTATATTTTTATGTAACTATTACATTAAATAATAAATATGTAAAATAATGTAAGTGAAAAAACATTGAAAATTAAGGATGAGCTACATTATTTTCTAATATATTTCCCATTTACTCTTAAAACCAGAACTTTTAAAAGCAAAATAGGTTACATATTCTGTAAATCAATTTTTAAAGAAATCATAAGATCTGTTTCATTTCTTAAAAAATACTTATTGCATCTAACATACACATTTATGACAAAACTAATGTTTTTCCCTATAATTTCATTCTTTTTAACTCTTTGGTTAGTTTAAATTAAGTTGATTAAAATTTATCTATAGTAATCCAAAATTATAATTTTTATTTAAAAAAATTGTTTATTCATCTACATCATTTTCTCTGATTAAATAAATTAAATAAAAGAAAATTCTTCAAAGAATAAATGGCAAAAGTAAAGCTTATAATAAAAAAACTAATAAAATTTTATTATTTTCAAATTCACCAAATTTACATAACCAACTTATTATTAGTTGAGAGTCAATTTCATTTCATAAAAAAATTTTTAAAAGTTATGGTGTATTTAATTTCTAATTTTAAAATTATCAACTACAAAACTACAGAATTAACAAACAACAATCTTTTAAAAAGTAAAGCAACAAGAAAACATATATGCTATATATTTAAATAAGAATATCAATGTTTATTCAAAGATTACAGCTCATTTTATATCAAAAATTTTAAACCTGTAGACTGTTAATGTCTTATTTATTAGTAATAATAAGTAGACTTTCATAAATTTATCCTGGTAATGTTTTATTCACTTTATACATAATCAAAGCTTTGAATTTTAAGTTATTCAAATTATGATAGCTTAAGAATTTTAAATTATATAAAAACAATTATTTGCTTAAAAAATAACAAAATCCATTTTTAATCATTTCTATTACTAGCTAAATAATTTGTATAAAATATGTATTTGATAGCAGTTCAATTTTTAAGTATAATCATAATGTTTAAATATACTAATATAAACTACTAGTAAAAATATTGTTTCTTAAACCAATGTTCTCAAATTTTTATCAATATACAAATCAGTATTTTACAAAAAATTTAATTAGATAGAAAATTGAATAATAAAAATAATTAATACTAATTTTTAATAATTTGCTTTGAGAATATCTATATGACAATGATATTTACATTATAATAATGTATTTTTCCCATTTCAACCATAACAGTAAATCTAATTGCCAAAAATGCACATTAACGAGTCTTTAAGCAACACTTTAACCTTCAGTTTAAAAAATAAATTAAAAATTAACTAAAGAAATAGCAAAATGAGGTGAATGTGCAACAACAACATATTTCTTGTATATATATATATATACAGATTATCTACTATTAACCAGATAGTCTTTGAAAATGTTATTTATTTGAATTTAAAATTATAATCTAAATTAAAATATTTCTTATTTAAATGCTCATAGAAATATTTATTATTCATAAGCAATTGTTCTGTAGAGTGAAGATAAAAAATATTTTACATTTTAAACAATAAGAAACTTTATTTACTTATAATAACCGCTAACTTCCTTAAGCTTATTTATATAATACTATATTAAAAAATTCACTGGATTCACATAACCTGGGAAAATGAAATATTAAAAAGCTTTAACTCATTTTCATCATTAATAAGCGATTAGTATTTTCAGCTTGTTTTTATATTGTAGACCATGTTTTTTCAATTACTTGTTATATTTTATTATTTTTTAAGAATTATTATGTGCAATTAAATGAAAAAACAGCCAACATTTCACATATTAACCATAAAGCTGCTTTAGAATTCAATATCATTAAACATGCAGATTTATTCACATGTAAATTTCTATCATAAAATTATTCAAAGAGTAAGCTTATTTATCTATGATTTATTGAGTTTAAACTGTCCTTTACAAGTTTTCACATTTCACCTATTCTTAAAAAAAATATATTCAATATTTGTTTGTTTACAAGTCACAAGTATGACTTAAAATATTCATCATTCAAGTCATCAACTCAAATTGTATATTACATAATGCATTAGTTAAAAATCCAAAGGAAAGGGCTTCTGATATCAAATTAAAAGCAAGTGCAAAGCTATAGAAGTCACATGCTACCTGCAAGTAGTTTTAATTTAGTAATAATCCATACAGTACTTATATTGAGGTGGGGGTGATATTGGTTCAAATCATGTTCATTATTAAATTGCAAATGGAGTTTGATTTCTATAACAGTTTACAACTTTTTCGTGTTTAGTTCCATCTTCATATACAAGCACTTAACCAAAATCCATATTTTAAATGTAAAATTTTGTTTTACACATGAAAAACTCAGTAGAGTAAATGTCTTCGACTTTTAGTATCATACTTAACAAGGCCTTTACTTACACACACATCAAGTTTTAACAAATTAATTGAGAATGTTTTCTATGGTGCACTTAAAAAATTTTTTAAATATAAATACTCAAATTAATTATTAAATGTTCTGCAATACATCAATTAAAATCGTACAAAGTGCCACAATGAGCAAATCTTAATGCATGAACATAAGCACTGACAAGTACTTATCCTCATAATTTTACCAACTTTAAAAATATTTTTATATTACATCAATAGCATATTTTTCTATAAAGTAGTCATATATAAAACATAGTCAAAAGATAAAGCAAAATCTAAATTTTTAATATATTCATTAGGAAAAACAAAATCTAAATTTTAAGAGCTTCATAAATCTTTGGCCAATGGATGAAAATATAAGGCAGTAAATCTGACTAATTTGAAAAACTTAAAGGAAAAAAACTGTTTTACATTTGTAATTGCAATGAATACGCTTGAAAAGGAAAATAAATTCCACTGGTATAAAAGCTTATAAAAAAATTATTATTAAATAAAATTAAACCTACATTAGAATTTTATAAAAAAATTCAAGAACTTCAGATTTATTTTGAAAAATAAATGCCTTTCAGCTAATTTATATTTGAAATTAGGAATTTCAGGAATTTTACAATAACTTTTGCCCTTGAAATACATAGAACTATGCTACAAAATAGATGGAATTCGACTATCATATGGACTCAAGACTCCAAAAGAGTATATACTCTTTTTTCTCCAAATTTATACACTTTACAAATATAGTATATTTGTAAAGTGTATAAATTTGGTGAATTAATACTTATTTTTATACTTCATTCCTGTGTCTATGTTTTAAAAACAAAGAGCTCTTTTAAAATGAATGAGTGAATCATTTATAATATCTTACAAATAAATTTTATTACATTTATAAAAAATTTTATTTCATATCAACAAAGGCATATAATTAAATGAAGATAAAATATATCTCACTTTAAAAGTTTCATTTTTTACATTATTAAATATTTAATATAAGTAAATTAAAAAATTTATAATCACTGCAAATTTTAAACTGCAATTCTTGAATTATGAATCTAATAAAAAAATAAATCTCTTAGCTAACAGCTTCAATAATTTAAGTAACAAAAATTGAGAAATGATTTGATTCTTGCTTTTCAACTTGTTACTACATTGCTAAAATTTTCATGTAAATTCTTAAGATATTTGTCATAATAAATGATTTCCAAACTAGTGAAAAGCAAATGACTGTCAGCAATTGTTAAAAAAAAATTTTTCCAAAATAAATGCCTATATTAAAATTATTTTCCAGAATTAAAATATAAACAAGATTGCATACCTCAGTTTCATTTTGATGATAATCTGGTAAAGGAGGCAAGGGAGGTATGATTTTTCCCGGCAAATCATTGTAATATTCTGAGTCTTCTCCCCAAGCACACTCACTTCCATTGAACACCGGGTTTTCAAATCTGCAACAGTACAAGATGCATCTGTGACTAAATTTCATAACTTATATGTGTACTATCACAAATTAAATGGCATTAACATAGTATTTAATTATTGTTAAATATATTATTAACAGATCTCAAAAATTTTAAAGACTTCTTTTAAAAATAAATTAGCAATAAAATATATAAATCCCCTATTTTTATCAAGACTGACAATGAATTAATTTTAAATCAATTTGACAATGAATGAAGGCTTGATATAAAACATAATATTTTATTTTTCTTGCAAGAGAATAAAATTATGTATCCACACTTGATTAAGATTGCAATTGTGTTTTTGCAAGCTCCATCTACATACGTTAGCATTGGAAGGAAGTTATCAGGTTTGAAATTTCTACTGTGAGACAACAAAAGTAATCTCAGTGTGAAAACGTTATAAGATACATTAATAATTAGAAGCAATTTTCATATGTTAAGTGAAATTAAATAAGCTAATTTTTCACATAATTATTATAAGGACAAGTATACAATGTCAGCAGCAAGTGATAAGGGAACACATAATCAACATAATTATGAACCTAGTTTTTAAATGCTATTTTGATAGTGGTTAATAATGCCAATGCTCACCATTCTTCTCTTGCAGCTCATACTGCATGTGTTCACTAATTGTATCAATTCACTTAGTCTATCAATTAAGAATAAATTTTCCAGATTTTGATAGAATTATATTTTTGTTTATGATAGAGTATTTTTAGTACAAATAAAAATATACATAAAGCTATTCATTCAGAACTGAAGCAAAAACTTATTTTTGGAGGAACAAAAACCAGAGCAGAACCAACCTACTTTATTTTAGCTGAACAAGAACAAAAAATTTAACTAATATTTTTAAATAACAAGTATAAGTAAAAGAAAATAACTCTACTAGAAATTTTAAAGTCTCTTAAAATAATATGCAATATATTCTATAAAATCATTTTATTATTTTAGTATTCATTTTTAAATCTGAAATTGAAAACTATGCAGTGTAGCCAGATATAGAATAGATACAGAAGAGAAATAAAATAAAATAATCAAATAATTAAATGTTTAAAGCATATTACTGTGGCCTCGCTATGATCTTACAGCTAATAAAAGCTTATTATTTTAATAAATTACACAAAGACTTCATAAATGCTAGAATATTATATTTGAACAGTATGGTTCACTGCTTAAGCCTGCAATTAATAACAAATTTCAAATATCAGAATTACAAAAAGATAGATTTAAACCTTTTATAATTTATATATTTTTATTTGGAAGATAATCTCATTAATAGTGTATAAAAAAGACTCACATTTTTAAAAATTTTACAATAGTTACATAAAATATAATAATTTTATAAAAAGATAAAAATTATAAAAACCTATCAGGAACTGTAATTGCTCTGGGAGTTTTTTTCAGAAATTCCTTAAAACGAAGCTCAAATGCTTGGCCAATTGTTGTTATAACATCTTGAGCCAGCCCTCCTCCACATTCAAGTACAAAACAAGCACGTCGGAATTTGAAGTCCTTTGCAACATAAGCAATAAAATCTAAAGTGTCCTGCAAGAAAATGGTATAAAACAATTAGCAACATTTAATTCATAGAAGTTGAAGACAAATAAATTTCTTTTATAAAAACTTTAACTAATTAAATTCATGATATTCTTCATAAAATATTTAACAAAATTGCAGTTAATGCAATCAATGTTTTTTTATTTAAAATTTTTACTTAAGGAATGATCATTTAAAAATAAGTCCTTTTCTATCCACAAGAATTACTTTACACATTTTATGTACACATTATCAACACACACACACATGTCCAACATCATTCACTAAAGAACATATATATGAAGAAACTAAGATTTAGGGAATACACTTCCTCAATACAATAAAAAATCAATAAAAAGGCTGCAAAACTTATATTCTAAACAAATATATAAACATTTTTGTAAAAATCAAAAATACTTTGAAATCATATCTGGCTGCTTCTCTTTACTTTTCAAGAGAAAAGAGGATAGAGTAGAAAAAAAGATTACTTAATCTTCTAAAGCAATCTTTTGAATGAATGAATTTTGATATTGGAGTCTCCAATCTCAAAAGTAGTAAATTGTTTGGGATTCTTAAGCCAGCTTTTAGATGTAAATGCTATAGATGATGTCGATTTCCTAAAAATGTCTGTCGGCTCCTCAAGCCATACTAGATTCTATTCAAATATATCTTGTTTTATGATGTTCTATCAAGTATTTTAAAATAAGCATCTTAATAATTGTTTGTCAACTTCTTTATTTTAAATACCTAGAACAAATTACTATTCATCTATGGATTACTAATTTTTAAAAAGTAGAAACTTTACAGGTGCAGCCAGCAGCATAATAACGGTGAGACTCGTTAATTCTTTCCATATAATTGCTGTCTGATTTAAAGTTTTTATGTATATGAACAAACAGATTAAACTTAATAATTAGTTAAGATTGTTACGTTTTCAATTTTATTTTATGCCATTTCAATAGAGATTTTGACTACTCATAATTTCCTATCAAAATATTTTTAATTGATAATTAATTCCTAACACAGACTAGAAAAAGAAGGTGGGATTGGAAGTTAGGGAGAAGCAAATGGAATTTGAACTTTAAGAATATAAGCTCAAAAGAAAAAACTTCCACATCTTCAAGAAAACAATTTTGCTCCAATCATGAGTTATTAAAACTGATCCCAAGATTAGATTTAAGGACAGATGATGTTGTGATTTATATATTACTTTTTGGGAGGCAAGTTAAAAGAACAGGACTATCTACTTCTTTCAACTTATCTCTCAAACAAACTTTTGTTCAAAATTGTTTAACATTTTAAAAGAAAATCTGAATAGCATTTTAAAGATTATGAATCAAGAATATTTTATTTAAGAGACTTAAAAATGAATCTGGAAAATTTTCACAAAAAGTTTAGGATCCATTAAAATTGTTCCTATAAATTTAACCCAACTCTGGTTTATCTAAAGGGAACTATGTTGGTGCAACAACATATTCTAAAACAAAAACTTTTACTGCATATAGATTTGAAATTTGGGTCAGCATTTATTAAACCATAGATGTTGTAGAATACCAGTGTCAAATGTCCATTGAATTTCGCTTCAGCTACTAGTCTTTTTAAATAAAAATTACTTTTATGGGTATGGTACAATAAACCTTTGGTCAATGCTTTGTTCTCTTGGAACCACCCTCGCTTAGGTCTAAAATTATATAACTAATTTTTAAAAATTCCCTAAATTTACCCTATTATTCTTAAAAAATATTTCTTAAAGGATATTCATATTTTAAAAAAGGAAACGAATTTCTTTTTTATAGGAGGGGAAAAAAAAGGATTTTTTATTTATTTCTTATTTCTAAAGGATTTCTTATTCATAGAAACATAGCAGCTGCCAACTTGTAATTTCATTTATGTTTTTATAAAACACGTATTTTTATTTTTATGCAATACATATTTTTCAATAAACAGAACATAAATTTTATTTGCAAAACAATAAGTTAAAGTGATATTATCTAATGGATGTTTGAACATATCACTTGCAGGAGCAGCATTTATTTGAATAAAAGTAGATTAGATTTAGATTTAAAATTAGGGTGGTCCAAAAGAACCTAGCACCGCGACCATAGGTCTATTGTACTATACCCCTCAGAAAGCCCTATTTAAAGAGACCAGTTGCTGAAGCAAAGTTCAGCAGACATTTTACAGGAATTTCCTGTAACATCTTAGGTTCAATCAAGTGCTGACCCAGGTGTTCAAATCTATGTGCAGAAAAGGTTTCACATTCACATAAGATGTGCATTGAAGTTTCTTCCATATAATGACAACCTCTACAAGTGGGATCATCTGAAACTCCCATTATCGTGAGATGTCTTTTAAGGTGGCAGTGTCCTGTAAGTAGTCCCACTGCTTTCCTTAGACTGTCTCTATTGAGCTTTAATAATTCTTGTTGCCTTTTGCTAGGGCACGTGCTATTTAATAGCCTTGCTTGTCTTTGATCATTGGCATTGTGCCAGTTCATAAACTGTTGTTTTCTGAAGAGATCAAAGACATTTTTTCTGATCAATTCTTTTGAAATACCTAGCACTGGTTCAGGACCAAAAAAGTCAGTTGTTGATCCAGTCCTTGCTAGCTCATCAGCTAATTCATTGCCAGGAACACCAGAGTGCCCAGGCACCCACATTAAAGTGGTGGGGTTATTATTAGCTAATTTACACAGAGTGATATAACATTCCCAGACAAGAACAGAAGTTATAGTAGACTTCTGTAGAGCTAGTAATGCAGCTTGACTGTCAGAGCAGATGATTATTCTTTTACGAGAATAGTTTCTGTCCAAGCATATTCTACTGCACATAAGAATGGCAAAGACTTCTGCTTGAAATACAGTTGTATATTTACCCAAAGGGAATGATAACTTAGTGCCATCAGCTGGACAACAAATACCAGCCCCAGTATTGGAATTCATTTTTGAGCCATCAGTGTACCAGTAAATACAGCTTTCACTGATAGCAACATTATTCCAGTCTTCTCTCAAGGGAAATTTGATTGTATAAGGCTTATCAAAAGCATGCTTAACAATCGTGTAATCAGTAGGCATACTTATAAAAGGATGACTAGTTACGTCAGCATTGAGGTTTCCCCATGATAAAAATCTAGAGTATTCCTTCCACTGACCTGTATTTTTAAGCCTCTTCATGCTAAGTATTGCTTCTGCTTCAATACGCATATAAAGAGGATGCATACCAAGCAGAAGCTCCAGTGTAGATGTGGGAGTTGTACGAATACACCCAGAGATAGCTACACAAAGCATCCTTTGAAGTTTTGTTAGTTCTGCTTTGGCAGTTTCGTTTCTGATTTTAAACCACCAGACCACTGAACCATAGGTAATGATGGGACAAATAATCATAGTGTAAATCCAATGAATAACTTTGGGATTTAGGCCCCAAGTTTTTCCAAATGCATTTCTACAAGACCAGAAAGCTTTTTTTGCTCTTTCAATACAAAAGTTGAAGTGCTTGTTCCAACTTAAGTTCATGTCAAAAAATACTCCTAAGAATTTAACTTCTTTGGAGCAAGTTAATTCTTGACCAAAAAAAGTGATCTTTTTCAGATTAAGATTCTTTTTCTTTGTGAAGGCTACCATAGTGGTTTTTTGAGGATTTACAGAAAGGCCTTCTTTTTTACACCAAGTCTCAACTTGTTTGAGGGTGCTGGACATGATGCTGGAGATTGTTTCACCAAACTTACCCCTGACGATTATAACTAAATCATCTGCATATCCAATGGTGGTTATGCCTGGTTTTTTTAACACCTCTAGAAGGGAGTCTACAACATAACACCATAAGATGGGTGAAAGAACCCCTCCCTGTGGACAACCAGCTTTGGCTTGGATCATCATGTTTTCACCTAAAAATGAGGCAGTGACAAATCTGTTATTGAGCAGATTTTCTATCCAAGAACAGATTGTGTCATTAACTCCCTTTCTAGCAAGAGATTGTAAAATGGTTTCAATGGGTACCTTATCAAAGGCACCTTCTATATCTAAGAAAACAGCTAAAGCAAGTTCCTTAGCCTTAAAGTTCTTTTCCAAAATGAAGGATAGATTGTAGATCGCACTATCAGTGGATCTACCAGGTTGATATGCATATTGAGAGTCAGAAAGTGGTTTTTCCACTAAGTAAACTTCTCTAATATATCTGTCTATCAGCTTTTCAATTGCCTTTAGAAGAAAGGATGTTAAGCTGATAGGTCTAAAAGATTTAGCATCATAGTAATTATCTTTCCCTATTTTAGGAATAAAAATAACTTTTGTATGCCTCCAGGCAATAGGTATATGTCCGAAGGCTATACTTGCCCTAAAGATTCTACACAGAATTGGAGCAATGCACTGGACTCCCTCAATAAGCAGAGCCGGTACAATCCCATCCATTCCTGGTGATTTATAAGGTTTAAAGGACATTATTGCCCATCTTGTTCGATCATAAGTTATGATTCTTTTGGCAACATCCCATTTACTTCTACCACAATTTGAAGTAGGGAGTGTAAAATTAGGAGTACCCTTTATTTCGTTAGAACCTGGAAAGTGAACTCTGAACAGTTCAGACAGAGTCTCTCTCCCAGAATCTGAAAACTTACCATTTGGCAATTTAAGAGTATTTAGACAGCAGTTCCTGTCTTTAGACATTATTTTAACGAGTCTTGCAGTAGCAGACACAGTTTTAATGTCAGTGCAATAATTTCGCCAGGAATTCTTTTTAGAATTCCTGATAGCTTTATTATACGTGGTAAGTGCCAGTTTATATTTCTGCCACTCACCATTCTTTTTGGCTCTATTAAAGAGCTTTCTACATTGTCTTCGCAATTTACTTAACTCTTTAGACCACCAAGGAACTAACCTTGGAGAGCAAGTATTGCTGACATCACAATTTTGATAGTAAGCTTGGAGAATGGCATGTTGCATTTGATCAACGGCCAACTCCAAATCTGCTACCGAAGATAACTTACCGAAGTCACCTTCCTTGATAAGATCTTCTAGATCTTTTTTGTAGGAACCCCAATTGGTATTTTTTGGGTTCCTACCTACCACCTCTAGTCTGTTTGCCCCTAAAACAGAAAAGCTAATGTATTGGTGGTCAGATAAACTTATTTCATCAGACACTTTCCAATCTTTAATAAAGTCAGCACACTTACTATTACATAAAGTGATGTCAATGACTTCTCTTCTATTTATAGTAATAAAGGTGGGTTCATTACCTCTATTAAGAATAAATAGATTATAATACAAAATGTATTCTAAAAGATCCTCACCACGTTTGTTGCAATCACTACTTCCCCACATAGTGTGGTGAGCATTAGCATCACATCCTATGATGAGTTTCTTGCTCAAATTGTTATAATCTAAAAGATTAACAATTTGCTCATTGAATGTGTCTTTATCTTCAAAGGGAAGATATGAAGACATAAAGATAATTTCATCTTTGATTCCTTGCAGTAAACAGGATACTTTTACAGCAACATTATCCCCATTTAGGTAATTGACCAGAATGAGGGCATTTAATTTGTTGCTAATAGCAATACATGCTCTTGGTCTCAAACAGCATTTATCATAAAATATGTTAAAACCCTGAACATGTAGGCCCAACACAGAACCATTGGAAGTCCATGGTTCTTGAATTAAAACAATATCAACCTCCCCCTAGTCATCTTCTTGCTAAGAATAGCTGAAGCTGATCGACTATGATGAAGGTTGATCTGTGCTACTTTGATGATACATACCATTATGGCACCCAAAGAAGCTAAGAAGAAGCACTGCCTTCCAAGTCTCCATAAGTAGGGGACTTACTTACTTGAGTTTCCTGCAAAACCTTTTCAATCTCACTCTCAGATAGAGGAGAGCTGGGTTGCAGGGTTATATCAGAACCAGAATCTAAATCTAGTTCTTCAAGGTTGGGTAATTCACTTTCCTTACTAGAAGTAGGAGAGGATTTACTTACTTGAGAGGAAGTTGCACCTTCTTGTTCAACTTCCATCTCTTCAATGCTCTGTATATCTTTCTGGTTTGGGTTCCGGAGAATTTTGAAAGTTCCCCAATCCAAACCAGTATAGGCACCATAATTAGCCTTTTTGATGGCTTCTGAGGCTTCCTTATCAACCTCGAAGATCCATCTAATAGAATGTGTCTCTACAGATTTCTGCAGAGTACGCCATTCTAAAGACTTCAACTCCGGGTTGAGTCTATTTAGCCGTTTCAGAAATATGGCAGGATCTTTGGTATGTGTGTCCCTTGTCTTAAAGGCCACCTTTACCGGTTTAGGTAGATCACTGGGATCCAGAACACTGAGCCCCTCACCACCAAACAGACTCTTGTTACCATGGAAGGATTTTTTAATCCATTCCACAGTTTCAAGGTCATCACATTGGAGAATTAGTGCCCCAGATACTAAGCTTAAGCCTCGAATCCTAGGCAGATGATTTCCTATGGGGACCTCATCTGTCCTGGTGAGAATCTCCAGCTGTATAGGGTCAATATCCTCCTTGTTAAGTTTGATGGTTGGGAAACCATCCTTCACAATAGCTGCTTTATGGCTTTTAACAGCCTGAGCAAAAGTCCCAGGTTGATGATCATCCCTGGGCTTTTTAGAGGCAGTGTTGATGGGAGAAGGGGTTGAAACCTCGGACCTAAGTCTTTTGGTGCCACCCACCTTCTGAACAGTCTCCACCTGCTCCTTTGCTTTATTACGGCGCCTTAGATTGCGTCTTTGTGTTTTTGTGAGACCTCCTGGTTCTCCAACTGTGGTGCCAGTGTGCTGCCTTGCGGCAACTCCACTTCCTCCAGCAGCCAGGAATAAAAGTAACCAAGTTGTCAACAATTTCTTTAAAATGAGAGAGAATAATAAAAATTTTCAGAACTACTTGATTAAAAGTTCAGTCTTTACATTTCTTGATGTTATATTCCTACTTTATGTAGAATTCTATAAAGATGAATAAAAATTAGTTTTCTTTTACTTAATGTCACATTCGTATGAAATATGTGACTAAAATTTCATGTAAAGAAAGGTTCAAGATTTTTTTTATTGTTTTATTGCTAAAACTTTCCATATCAAATATCAGATATTTTTAAACAAATTTACACAAATTAAAAGAGGTAAGTAGAATTATTTCATATTGCTTACAAAAGCTGTGGCAAGTTAAAAATCAAAATAATTTGCGATTAACTTACAGCATCTCCACCAGAGGCAAATGATACATTTGGCATCTCATGATTTACAATAACCTGCAACAGAAAGTAATAAAGTAAAATACAAAAATCAAATGTAGAATGAAATGACTGCTGCAAAAGACATTTTAAAGAAAGTATTATTAAAAATATTAAAATTAAAAATATCTTATTTTATAATAGAAAACTTTTTATTCCAATTCTAGAGAGAGAGATTGGTTGGTTGGGTTTTTTGGAGCAAGGTCCAAAAATGGACATGCTGCACCAACATTAAGATTTTTGTATTTTTTTTTCTAAAAACCCAAGCAACTTTTAAAATTTAAAAAACAAAAATCAGTGTATATATGATTTTAAAATCCAATAAAACAAGCAAAATTATATAATTTTAAAATTTAAGATAGAAATGAAATATAAAGTAAAAATCCTATTGCTCTTAAAAAGCGAATAGATTTCTATGAAGTGGATCTCCCATTAAATCAAACAAAGTTAAAATATCAGTACTAAAATAGTGTAAACGTTGTTGGTTAAAATCTAGTCATGAAATTAAAATATGATAAACAATAAATGGTTCATCACACGAATCACACCATGGATTTTATTCACTCAAGAACAAATGTCTGTGTGTGAAACGTGTGTGTCCGAAACGAAGGAGAGTTAATCTTACATCAGCTCTTCACAACGGTAAAAGTGATAATGAGGTGAGGGATGGGAATATGGCATGGAGTTTGTTTCCGACCTGCAAGTCCCATAATTCTTCCCAAAGAGAACATACAAATCTTTTTATACCCTTTCTCACATCTGAGAGTGGAATCGATGGTAAAATTGGATCTGCTGCAGCCTTTGCAGCCGCATCCGCCCTTTCATTTCCTTCAAGACCTATGTGGCTTGGTAACCAACAAAATTTTATTTTGTATTCCTTACCAGCAAGAGAATCCAATGCTCTGAAAATTCTCAACACAACAGGATGACAGGTAACAGTATTGTTTTTCAAGGCTTCGATAATACTCAGGCTGTCAGTGCATACACAAAATTCATGATAATCATCTGTATTCACATACTGAAGCGCATAGTAGATTGCTGTTGCTTCAGCAATAAAGATGGAGCAGGATGAATGTAGGCTGTAACTAAAAGCTGTATTATGAATAAAAACTCCACAGCCAACATGTCCTGCTGTTTTAGAACCATCTGTGAATACAGGTTTGTATGATTGGTACTAACCGATAAGAAGAGAATAGCTGTTGAAAAACAATAGGTGTTGTGTCAGATTTTCTATATTGAGCAAAGGTATTAATAAATGTATTTGTTGGGTCATACCAAGGCGGGTAAGCAAATTGATCAATAGACTCAATCTGAATGTCACATAGGTCTGTGAGCCACAGCTGTAATTTGGCTTGTGTGAGAAAAGGTGCGATGCTCTTTGGACGAGTATCATATAGTCTCTTAAGAGAGTCGTTAGGAACCATGGAACATAGCAGATGATCAGGGGTCGACATAATCTTAGCATAATAACTGAGAGACAGCTGCATTCGTCTCATGTCTAAAGGTATTTGATGACATACAACGTATAGACTATGGACGGGGGATGTGCAGAATGCACCAGAACATATTCTCAAAGCAGAGTGATGAATAGTGTCCAGTCTTCCTAAAACAGTAGATCTAGCCGATCCATAAACAACATATCCGTAGTCAATGCGGGACAAAATCAAAGACTGATAAACACGAAGGAGTGATGTGCGATCTGCACCCCAAGATGTATTTGATAACACCTTGAGGATATTAAGCTATCGCTCACACTTCTGCAAATATAACAAGTGGTAAAAAGGTTAACTTTCAGTCAAAGATAATGCGCAAGAATTTTATTTCTTTGACTACTGGTATTGGAGTGTTGTTGATATTTATCATTGAATTATTATGAAGGCTAATTTTTTTACAGAAGTGAACACATCTGCTCTTGCTAGGAGATAAATTATGGCCATTCTCAGCACAGCATGCAAGTTTATTAACAGCTGTTTGCAATTGTCTCTCAATTAATCGCATATTAGACCCCTCACATGATATTTGCAAGTCATCAACAAACAAATTACCAAGTACTGATGATGGAAGGTGATGAAGCATGTTACTGGTGAATAAACTAAAAAGAGTGACACTTAAAATTGAACCTTGAGGTACTCCCTCAGATTGTTTAAAAGTATTGGATGTAGAATTTCCAATACGTACTTTAAAAATATGGGAGCTTAAGAAATTCTGTAAGAATATCGGAAGATTACCCCGAAAGCCCAAATCATACAATAAAAAGAGAATTCCATATCGCCATATACGGTCGTAAGCCTTCTCTATGTCGAAGAAAATAGAAACCAAATGATTTCTCCACACGAAAGCGTTGTGGATTTCGGTTTCCAAGTAAGTAAGATTGTCAAGAGTGGATCTTCCTTTACGAAAGCCACTCTGATTCTTATGAATACAATTATTAGTTTCTAAGACATATATGAGACGGGCATTGACCATGCGCTCGAGAGTCTTACATAAGCAACTCATGAGAGCGATGGGTCGATAATGCAATGGCTCTGAAGGATCCTTATCAGCCTTTAGGATAGGAATCACTATTGCTTCTCGCCATAATGATGGAAATTCGTTTTTAATTCAGACTTTATTGAACAAGTTAAGTCAATTCAACAGAGTCTGGACTTAAATGCTGAAGCATGAGATAACTGATTCCGTCTGGTCCTGGACTGGTAATATTTGCCTGCTGTAATGCTTTCTTCAGTTCAAACATTCCAAATTCACAGTTGTACGGTAAGACTTGTCGATGGTTGGAGCGAATTGGTACTTGCTCAGCACGACTATTAGTCCTCAAAAACGAAGCACTATAAGAGTTCGAACTTGAGACGTTAGCAATATCCGTAGCAGAAGAGTATACAGCAGCTCCGGATTTTAAAATAGGAATAGAACATTGCCTATATATTCCATTGGCTGCTTTCACCTTTCTCCACAACTGTTTACTGGATATTGATGATGTTATTGAAGATACATAGGAGGACCAGGATTCTTTCTGGCTTCGACGACGAGATCTTTGAGCTATTGCTTTTGCTCTCTTAAATGCGATAAAATTCTCCGTTGTGGGGTACCTCCGAAATAGCCCCCATAACTTCCTTTGTTTTTTATAAGTTTTTTGACATTCGTCATTCCACCAAGGTTTGGTTTGGTTTGGTTTATTTGTCGCTCAACGGTCATTTTTTGCACACGAGGGCTAATTAGACCGGGACCTACGGTTTAAAGTGGATTCCGGACCACTACAAACATCCATGCCCAAGGTGGGATTTGAACCCACGAACTGTTGAATCGAAGGCAAGAGCCATTCCACCAAGGTTTGCGACGCCTGTTTGGTTTAGAGGAACTCTTAGGTACTGCTAAATCAGCTGCATTTATAAATGTTTGTGATTTTATCCATGGCTTCATTAATACTCTCAATCGAAATCATTTCATCATCAATAACTGCCAATTTAGCAAATAACATCCAATCTGCCCGACTGTACACATAAGTAGGAAGATGTTGTTCTACACTACTACCTCCAGTCTGGGAGATGACGAGAGGAAAATGATCGCTATTATGCAGATCATTTCCAACAATTAAATGCAACAATGGCAAAAGAGATGGTGCGCAAATGGCAAAATCAAGAGAATGAAATATTCTTGTGGGTATATGGAAATATGTATTCTCATTGGTATTAAGCAGACAGAGACTTATCTAAAATAAAGCGCTCTATCTGCCGACCACGAAAATTTGTATCATCACTTCCCCACAAAGAATTATGGCCATTAAAGTCACCAAGCAACAAAAATGGTGTTGGCAGCTGATTAACTAAAGAATCGAGTTCCTCTTGGCGGATGACATCATGTGGTGGTAAGTACAAACTACAGACTGTAATTAAGCATGTTGTGTGAATTCTCACAGCTACAGCCTGTAGAGTACTGTTAATTGGATGGCAGTACTGGGGAAATTATTTGATGTAAATATACAAAAACCACCTGACACTGCATCATCATCACCACAGTCTTTTCTAAAGCAATTGAACCCACGCATGGAAATGTTGTTGGAAGACTTCAGGAAAGTCTCCTGAATTGCTATACATGCGGGGTTATAAGCTGATGCTAGAGACTTGATGTCATCATGATGTGAACGCAAACCATGGCAGTTCCACGAAATAAAGGAAGTTATTGTTTATTTTGAAAAGCACCTTTCCTGGAGTTGGAAAGCATGTCATCTGACATCTCCTCGAACAATAAGTCCTTGACCGAGGGCCTAAATTAACAGCGTCGGCTTCCAGGGACAAGGCTTTACGGGTCGATATGAAGGGTCTAGAAGATCCCTCTCTTGATGATTTTAGTTTATATGCCTTCGTAGATTTTGATTTCGCAGAAGGAGCTTTTCTTTTAGTAATGTTTGAAACGGAGGTTTTTGATCTTGGAGTTGAACTTCGGGGCAATGTTGACGAGGTAATTATCACATTATCTGTTTGTGTGCTACTGGATTTACAAATTTTCCTAGCGGCGGTTGCATAACTCATTCCAGCTTGTGGTGTTCGTGAAGTCACTAATTTTCTTGCCTCAGGATATGAAATCTTTTGGTTAATCTTAACAGTGGCGATTTCTTTTTCTAGTATCCAGTGTGGACAATTTTGAGAGTAGGAGGGGTGGTCACCATGACAGCTGACACACCTCTCCTTTGCTGTACAGGTCGAACTATCGTAGCCAATCACTGCGCATGGAGCGCAGGTGAGTTTGCCCCTGCAAGCACTCTTCGAGTGTCCAAAGCGCTGGCACTGAAAACATCTCAATGGGTTTAGAATACGACCTGATGAGTAGATTCATATAAGCCACTTTGATATACTGAGGGAGGTCTGGGGTCGTAAAAGTCAGAATGAGATGCTTAGTTTCAATTAACTTCCCATCCCTTCTGACTAGAATGCGCTTAACTGCACAGACCTTCTGATCTTGCAGGTTTTCAAGAATTTCAGCCATCGGCGTGTTTAACAAATCCCTAGCAGAGATGCCACATGAGAAATTAAGATTACCATGAGGCATAACAGTCACTTCCAAAATAGCTACATATTGCATATTTGCAATGATTGCTGCTTGGTTATTTGAAGCAACCTCCACTAGTAAATCACCAGAGCACATTTTCTGGATATTTTTCACCTCACCAACGACTCCCGATATTCCTTTTGGTATTAGGAAAGGAGAGACAGTTGTAAAGTTTCCCTCTTTCCTTTTAATAATAAAATATTTAACATTTATTTCATTCAAAATTTGCTCCGGTGGGAGATAAGAAAAAGCAGAATTCTCCATATAAAATTTCGGGACCTGACCACACCACCCACCACCGAGTCCAACAAGGGGATGCAGACCAGCTGCACCAGTGCTAGCCTCTGGTCCTATACGCTCACAGTACATCCCTGAGATGGCCTCCACCCTTAACGAGTCATCCAGTAGATGTACCGATCGCTTGATCCATAAAGCCAATTGATGTGCTGAGGACCACAACACACCTCCCGTTTACCTGAAGCAGAGGCTAAAGTAATGTGTTGGTCTCTGGGGCCTCAATTACTAGGACCCTCCTTTCCAAGGACACTGGTCTCCATGCATGTCAAACACGTGGGTGATTTAGTCCCCAAGAGGAGCTAATAGCAACAGAGTGGCGAAAGCTACTCAAGAGGAGCCCTCAATCTCTTACGAGGCAACCACAATGAGGGAGAAGAGGAAGAAAAAGCAAAAGAGTAGAGGAGAGAAGAAATAAAATTGGATAGATCACTGGGGTACCTCAGGATTGTGACACCCGTGTTTACCTAAAGAAGGTATACCCTCTGAGGGGAGAGAGAGAAATGCATATTTATAAATTCATTTCATTTGAATAAATTAATATACTTAAAATCAAAACAATTTCAAACTTTATTTAATGTTAAAAATGAGTATTTTTATTTAAAAGTTTCCTAAATAACAAAAATATACCCAGACAGAAATTTACAGCTGCTTTTCAAAACATGATTTGCAAATAAGGGTACATTTCAAGAAGATTTTGCAATTATGACAGTATAGTGAGATATACATATTAAGAAAAGTGCAAAAAATAGTGAAAAATAATTTAGTCCCATTTCTACTCTTATGGTATTTGGCTACATTGATACTATGTTTAATGTACACATTTTGTTGATTTTTTTGAAGAATTTTCCTAATAAATCACTGTATTTAGAAATATTTGGAAAAAATGGATCAAGTCATTTAAGCATTTGAAATATATAATTGGTATTCTGTTTCTGAGTTAAAGCAATAAATAAACAATTAATTTATTAAAGTAAACAATAAGCTTAAATATAATATTTGAAGAAACCAGTATATAAAATTTGTTGCCCGTGGAATAGATTTCTAATTCAAAAAGTTTACAGATAGAAGATAATTAAGAATAATTGTAATTTAAAAAATTGCAGGTCATATTTTTTTTATTCTTACAGTAAAAACTTTAACAAGAAAGTTTCAGCAATGTTTACTTACTTCATTGGATTCCATGACAGACAAAGTCATGTGAGAACTTGTTATAACTAAATTAACATTAGATCCAGCATAATCCATGTTAGGTTTTTCAGCAACAATGCGAGATATTCTTTTGTCAATCTATAGATAAATAAAACATACAATCAATACAAGTGTATTCAATAAACAACTGAATACACTTGTATTGATTACTTTAATGTCACATATCATAATAAAATAATTGATAAAATCCCTTTTTCATACAAGCATGTAGTCAAACATTATACAATAAATATAAATATTAAAATTCATCCACAGTTCAAATTATCGAAAGGTGACCATTCCGTTGTCAAGTTTTTGGTTTTAAAAGCTGTGAATAAGTGAATATAAAGAAGATTTGGTTTGGTTTGTTTGTCGCTCAATTAGAACGGGACCTAAGGTTTAAAGTGAATTCCGAATCACTACAAACATCCATGCCAAAGGTGGGATTTGAACCCACGAACTGTTGAACCGAAAGCAGGAGCACTAACCATTCAGCTGCTAGCTAAGCGAATATAAAAGGGAAACGTTGCCTGGTAAGTCAACTTAAAATTTATGAAATATAATTACATTAGAATGTATTTTAAAAAATACATTCCAATGTAATCAAATTGTAAAATAATTTTGATAATAACTCCAATTCTAAAATAAAAAACCATTAATTAACATTTCTTTTACTCTTTCTGTAAAACATTAGTTGTACAAAATATATTATTCACATAATTCGATACAACTAAGATCATTAGTGCCTAGTATAATAAAATCTACTCAGCTAACTAAAGTTGGTATCTGGAACAGCATATCATTAACAATTATTGGATATCCTATGAGCATCCAAAACAATTTTAAAAAATAGCTTGAAGATATCAGCAGTCAGTAATAAGATCAAATAAAAATACTTATTACAAAAATAAATTACCGTATTTTCCTGTATGTAATCTGCAGCAGCATATTATTCGCTAGACCTTTTTTTCAAGTTAAAAGAAAAAAAGCGTCGCATATTACGCAGCGGCATATTATCCACAGCAATTTTTTTTTGGCGATTATTCGAATACTACAGATAATGTGGTGCAAAATATAAAAAGTAGATAATGTGATTAAAAATATAATAAATTGTATAGAAAAAATACATATTATGAAAAAGATTTGTTTGAATCCACCTTAACACAAAGTGCAATAATCTGAGATGAAAGAAAATTAAATTGATCAAGATTTGAGAAGATTCTAGTAAAGGTTATCGATTTTTATTTTTCAATAACTTTTAAAACGAGGTAAAACATATTTTAAAAATAAAATATATTTGTTTTGTTAATAATTAAACTGTAATATTAATTATTAACAAAAAAATAAAATATATTTGTTTTGTTAATAATTAAATGAAAAAAATGGATTAATTTTGAACTGTGCGCATTGGATATATTTTTTCTTTTGTATTGCGCATTCCTTGTTTGTCATATTACATTAACACGTTTGTCGCTATTTTTTTATTTGCCTTTTCTATAGCTTTCAATTTAAAATTTGCTCTGTAACTCAATAATTTTCACTTCACTATGACGATATACGAATTTGAATGTTTCCAGAGCAAAACATCTCAAATCAAGACAGAATGTGAAATGATGTTAGACCATAGCAACTGTAATATCCTTCCAAGGAACCGAATTTATTTCTGAATGTAAGTGGACAATACTTATTATAGTTAAAATAAGTCATCTGGGACGTGGCCCCATCTGTTATTTATTTTATATAACATAAATGGCACTTCATTCAAAATTTTGGCGTAAGCTTCTCTAATGGGAAAGTTTTTTTTTTTTTCAGATTTCCCGCGGCGGCGTATAATACACACAACCAAATACGAAGCTTTTTTAACACACATTCTGTGGATTATATACAAGAAAATACAGTACATCATGACAAGAAATGTATATGATGAATATTAAAATGAAGACATAGTCACTGTCCAACACAACCAAATTCATCAAACATTCAATAACTCAAAAGTAATCTAATCAAAAGTTAGTTTATGCCTTATTCCAATCACATTTTTTTTAATTATCAAATTTTCCTGTATATAATGCGCGGATTATGTGTTGAAAAAGTTTCGCATTTCATTCTGCGTATTATACGCCACCGCGGAATATCTGACAAAAAAAATTTTTTTCATAAGAAAAGCATACAATAAAGTTTTGAAATAAATGTCTTTTGTGTTTCATAAAATTAATAACAGATTGCACAATGACTCGAATGACTTGTTTTAACTATAATCAGTATTGTCTTACGTTCAAGAATGAAATCAGTTCGTGAGGAGGATAGTAAAGTTGCAATTCATTAACATCATTTCGCATTCTGTCTTGACCTGAACTGTTTCGCTCTGAACATTCAAATTTATACATAGTCACAGTGAAGTGAAAAGTATTAAGTTACAATGCAAATTTTAAAATGAAAGCTTTAAGATTCGCAAATGAAAAAAATTTCGATAAACGTGTAATGTGAGGTGAAAAACAAAGCATGCGCGGCACAAAAGAAAAAATGTATTTCATGCGCAAATAGAAAATAATTCATTTCGTTCATTTAACTATCAACGAAACAAATATAGTTTATTTTAAAAATATGTCTAACTTTGTTTTTTAAAAGTTATTAAAATCTATAAATCGATAAGTTTTACAAGAATCTTCTCTGGTATTGATCCATGTCGTGTTTTCATCTTAATTAATCGCTTTTTCTATTGATGTGGTTCCAAACAGATATTTATCATTATAAAAAAATTTTCTGTATAATTTATTATATTTTTAATCAGAATGTGTACTTTTTTATTTTATTTTTGAACCAAATTATCAGCAGTATAAGTTTTCGACTATTCTTCGGAAAAATTGCCATGGACTACATGCCGCTGCGGATTATGCGACAGTTTTTTCTTTTGCTCGAAAAAAGGGGCTTGCAGATAATAAGCCACCAAAGATTATATACAGGAAAATGCAGTAAATAAGGTAACAAGAGAGTCAAGATAATCAGGAGTTATTCATAACTGGCTGGCTATCATTCTGAATTACACCTTAGGGATCTCTCTGAGGATTTGTTCATTCATATTTTTATTTGTCCACCACTCTGATATTCATTATAAAAAGGTATTTTGATGTTAAATATAATAGAAATATGAATTCAAAAGCATGTGAAGAAAATAGATTGTCAATAATTATATAAATGAATATCATAATAAAGTTTAAAAACAGTCCATTTGTACTATAAGTTAAACCTTTTTCCATGACTATAATTTTTCATAATCCTTATTACAAAAACATTTTCTTGTCCAATTTATCACCAATAGTTTTGTTTTTAATGATAAATAATCATTGTAGTGGGGAATTTAAAATCAATTTTCTTCTATTGTGAGTATATAATACATGTGGAATCAATTTAATGACTTCCTAAATCCTAAGTGTTGAGAAGAAATGAATTCTTAATACAGAAATAAATGTAAATGTTCAAATATCAAAAAATTTAAATTTTTTTGCTTGCTTAATTATTTGCTTATTACAAATTTAGCAAAATACATCATCACTAACATTTTTTCCTTGTGCCTACAAATAAAATACAACAAGAATAAGCTATATTTTGAAGAACATATAGATGAGTATAGGACAATTCATATATAATACTTACTTTTCTTTTCTTATCTGAACTTTTTAAGCCAGCAGTTTCACAAACTTTATTAATGCATTCTCTGTGGAACATTCAAAAATAGAATAATGTCAAGACATCAATTTAATAATTTGCAAAATATATAAAAGAAAGGTATTGAACTAAAATTGTAAAAATTTAGATATGATCTATTATAATTTGAAATTGAAATTATTTATCATAAAAAGTTACACTGAATAAATTTATTTTCAAACTATAAACTTTCGTATCTTTTGTGTTTAACTGTGTGTATTTAATGAACAATTCATGAAAATATTTAAAATTTCTATTTACTTATATTAGATTTCATTCAACAATATTTCAAGTAAAAATATTTATATATTTATTATTTAACAAACCAAAATGTAAATTTTGATAATATTTATATAATATATAAACTGTTTAAGTATAAACATTTTTTATTACCTATTTTTTATGACAACAAATTTAATCCATAATTCTGCAAAAATTGACTTAGAATTTAGTAATCTAATTCTTAATTATTTTGCTTGTATTAATTGAATAACAATGATAAACTGAATAACAATCTGTTTATTATTATTATTTAATAAAAATGTAGCAAAAAATTTTACAGTTATTTTGTTGAAAATTCTCTAATAACTAACTTGTGTCAAAAAAGTATGTCACACCTGCTTTTAATGATGTAAAATAATGTTTTGTATGCATATCTGGAAAATGCAACAATTTCAACTCCTGTTTAATTTTATTTTTTACCAACATTTTAATTCAGTTGTAATCTTTAATTTGAAAGAAATATTTGCAACCATTCACGGACTATATTCTTCAAATAACTGAATCAAACCATCCAAGTATATTTTAGATATACAGTAAAAATAAAACATTAATATTTCAAACTCATTTTTCCTTTATTCATTAGTTTATTTTCACAATCTTTTTAATAGATTAATAGTGATTAATCAACTTCAGAACTAAAAATTATATCAGCCTAGTTTAAATATCTTATTACTCATATGAATATTAATATTCATTAACACATATTGAAAATTTCATAACCTGGGAAAATAATTTTCTGGAAATACAACTACAAAATTTTAAATTTTGATTGACAGTATATTATTTTTTTAGTTTATTTCAATTTAATGCTAAAAAAATGCTATTTTATTTAAATTTAAAAACCTTTAAATGACACTTCTGAATATCATTATTAAAAATTACTATAAAATAAAACTTCAGCAAAAAAAGAAAAAACACATACAATAGATTTAAAAAACTAGGGAAAAGTTCAGGAGCGAAAAAGTATTCAAAATATGAAACATACTTTGCAACCTGTGACCGAAAATCAAAATCTAAGCTTTTCATTGATGTATTCACCTCCAAACAGCCAATGTACTAAAATAAAAAAAAAAGTCATTTTAAATCATTCATGACAACATAGATATGTATAACAAATTGATAACTTTAAGGATCGAATAAAAAAAGTTTAAAAACTACTACAATATCTAATATAAAATTTACAACAACACAAACAAATCTAATTATTTGATAGAAATTAACTATGTATAGATTACACACAAATCAGAAAATCATTAAAAGTAATTTATGTTTAACAGTTTTAAGAAAATATAAATAATTCAAAAATAAATAAATACTAGAACAGCTTGCATATATATAATCTTAGTGAAAAATTGCCTTTTGCTATATCTTGAAGAATATAACCTATACAATCACAGAAAATTTATATACTTATTATTAAATTGTCAATATTTCAAGTTAGATACCTAAGGAAAACTTATTTCATAAAAGGTGACATAGCAATATACACAGTCCAGCTACATTAATGTGACCAACGGTCAAAAGACAGAATAACAAACTTTAGCAGAGCATTGAATTAAAGGTTGCAGAACAGTTACTGGAAATTGTACTGATCTTGATTGACTATTCTCAAGAAGCAACACTTACATATATAAGAAGGTTGAGGAATTGGTTGGAAGGTTGGAATTACATTGCATTTCAGCAAAAGAAGAGTTTGGAGGAAAGTTTATCAGAGGAGGAGGTAACAGAAAAGCAATAATTTTTTGGTGAAATACGAGTATTGCTGAAAGTCTGGGAAACTCGCATCTTACCTTGAAAATCAACAGCCTAATATGGAAGTAGCTATGCATGCTACAAATTTATTCAATGAGAAAGCTTTGTTGCATATTGTCAAATTTTGAAGTGTAGGTAAATATAAATGCCTGGACCTTTTTCTAGTAAAAATCATTAGACATGTATCATAATTATTTTTAATTTTTGCGCTTAAGTGAAGAGATCCGTACAGAGGGTAAAATGCACCAAGCAGGCGATAAAGTGGTGCGATAAGTTCATCAAACTGGTTTAACGGTTTGGATTACGTATATATGACGTGGTTTTCATTTATGAGGTAACGTGATCGCGTGACATGCGCATTTTGTATGTAATCCTTGAAACTATTACAGAATAATTTTGAAGCATTGAGTTTCGATATTAAATCTTTGGAGTTAGTGTGCTGATTGCGAAAATTAATAAGCATGGATGAGGATATATTGATTTTACGTTTTTGCGGAGTACGTATGAAGAAAGAATCGGGAAAACATAATAGAAGATTTTTTAGATGCGATAAAAATGGTATATTCGTCGAAAAGTAACGATTCAGAGAGCGATGAAGATTAGGTGAGTTATTTTGTTTTTCATTACAATTTTATTCATATTTAGAAACTTAAGTTTTTATAAAAATGAATGTTTCCATAAGTAAATGAATGTTTAAGTTGTGTGTATTGCATGTTAGTGTTAGAATGTGCTGCATACTGAAACGTATACTGATAATGTGGGCGTAACTGCTCGATATATTAAAATTCGTGTTTAAACAAGTGAAATTCGTTAACGTTAGAAATTTACCTTTATTGCCCGGTTGACACTGTAGTAGGTAGTACTACACTGATGTTTTTTTTAAGGTGGGCACCATTCCTTGGTATATCAAAAATCGAATTTAAATATAAAATGAAATTTGTTAATGTTAGAAATTTAGCTTTATTGCCCGGTTGCCACCATAGTAGGTAGCGCTACACTGATGTTATTTTAAGGTGGGTGCCATTGCTCGGTACATTAAAAATCGAATTTAAATAAAAAAATTAAATTTGTTAACGTTAGAAATTTAGCTTTATTATCGACTGTCACTGTAGTATGTAGCTGTACATTCTTTTTTTTTTTAGGTGAGCGCAATTGCACGGTATATTAAAATTCGAGTTTTAAAAATTTCGTTTCTAGTTATTAAAATTTTAAAACTTCTATAGTACTTAATTATAATGAAATAGTCAAATTTTTAATATTTGGAATTCGGAAAAATGCGTGATTTCGAAACTGAAGTTCGAATGCGAATGTTATTGGTTGACGGCTATCGCACGTAGTGACATAATTTAGGTTGGCGACAGAGCTGTAGAGCGCTTGGCGCGAAAATTTGAAATCGTGCCAATCCTGTACGGGTCTGGTAACTTTTACCAATTTTTGTTTTCTACAAACTAAGTGGGCATTCTAGGTGGTTTTGTTCTGTAATGGAAGAAAAATGAAGATGATTCACTCTCCTTAATAATATGTGACTAATTTTCTTTAAATAAATATTATGCATAATATTTTGTAAGAAATTTTTCAACGTGGAGAGTTTTATTGTATTTTACATTAATTTATATGAGAAAAATTGTTTTGTGTAATGTAAATATTTTACGAGCATGATTATGGAATGAATTATGCTTGTTCAAAGAGGTTCCACTACTACATATACATACACGTATTTATATACATGAAAATTTAAGTCTATCATATATATATGTATACACATACATATATATATATATGTGTGATAAATTTCAATCTTCAAATTATTTTACTCACTCTAATACTATATTTAACTCCTCCATAAGATACTTGAGAATCTGGATGCAGCCAACCCCTTGGAGGTTTATTGATGAGACTTCCATTCTTTGACCATTCGGTTGGCATACCAGAATCACCAGACTGAGAATTAGATGACCACTGGATGTGAACTTTTGGCATTACTCTTTATGCATCACTGTAATTTTAATAATACAAATCAATACATGTAAAAGAATTAAATTAAGAATTCATGAACTTACATTTGTGAAAAATTATGAATAAAGCCTAAAATTAAAATCAGGAATTGCTAAAATTTAGATTAAATATCCAGAAATCTGTTGACATATTCCAAATGATTGAATTTCTTTATTAATTTTTAACAGGCACAATTTATCAGTTGCATATTAATTTGTCACTATGTATTCACATTTTATACACAATGTCTCAAGCAAACAAGTATTGCAGATTAATGTGAATTTCGACAAGAAACATTTATGCCTAAAGTCAGACCCACAAACTGAACTGAAGTGCAAATTATTTAGATGCTATTTAAAATACAGTAGTAAATTAAATGTGATCTGGTAAACTTCATATTTTCCTAAGAGAGGAGGAAAAATAAGACACTGGATTTTTTATAGTAGATATATTCTTAATGATAGTATAACATTTTAATCACACTTTTAGCTACAACTATGCTTATGGATAAATTTTGAGTTTTTTTAATGATAGCCCACTGTAACATATATAAAGTAAATCTGTTTCAGTTTAGCATCTCTTTTGTGAAACCATTTTAATCAGATATAACATTGCAATAGTGTTCACTTTCATCATTTGCTTTTCAGAAAGTTTTCTTATATGTATTAGAAATAAATTATGCAAAAATACACAACTGACACATCGGTAATTAATATTAAAATTCAATATCGAAAACCTAATTTGTTTTATACTCTCTCTCTCTATTCAACTTTTAAAAGTTCATAATAGTCCACTTTAATATGATTGCACCTACTATTTCTTCTAGAGAACCTTATTATATTGTGCCTTAATTTCTCATTTATGTCATCAATCAGTATTATTAGACATTAAAATCTTCACTTTGAAAAAGGCTTTTAAATATATATAAAAGCTTTAAATATAATTCAAAGTGAAAATTTAAAATATTATATTGATTGACAAAATAAATAAGAAAATAAGCTCCAATATGATAAGGGTTGGAAAAAACAGTAATAAGTGTGACACAACACACCAAACTGCTGATTATCTACAATTTAAAATAGAAATGCAAGCAACTGATATAATATTATGACTTCAGTTATAGTAAACAGTGAGAATTTAGTACCCAAGACTATCTCATATTTAAAAAACTGATGCTATTTACACAAATACTTTAACATACATAAAACATATATTTATAAATTATGTACATCTATTACCCTTTAATAAAAATTAAACCTGACAGACATAATTAGTTTAAATTTAATATATTATATTGATGATCGATTTCAATAACATCATTTGATAAAACCCATAGTTGACGAAAATGTAACATTTAATATCCACTAGCCATTTTAACATTCAATTCATTGCCTACAATAAGACTTTTCTTAGATAATAGGCTGTATTTACACAAGGAAGATAACCTGGTAAGCCCCAACAGACATACAAGCAGAAGTGAAGCATTCATCTCCGGTTGTACAATGGTCTCTCAAGTCCACATCTGCTCTGAAGAACACTGCTCTACCACTTGGCTATTGTGAGCCAATCTGCTTTTATTTAGTGTGATTTCACTTTTATTATGGTTCTTAACATAGTTTGATTCTGTGGAAAACATATTCTTTATTTTGGTCATTTTACTGACTACAAGTTAGAGTAACCAATTTTTTTTTTTGCTAGTAAGGAAAGTTCTGATTTTTATCCACTTGCAAAATATTTTACTATTATTTTATTTCCATTTTTAACGACTTATTTACTTTAATGATGTCAAAAATTTTTATACAAGTCAAAAAATAGTAAGGACATTTGTCTAATTTTATATTTGTATCACTTTCAACTATTTTTTATTCAGTGCCCATTTTCTTTATTAAATGATGTGAAAATTTAAGTCACCAAATGAAAATTTGTACCAACTTACCTTGCTTATTTTGTAATTATTTGGGATACATAATATGCTACAATATACAGCATAATTCATTTTTTATTTATTAAAAATATAATCACATAAATTGATAATTTTAGATTATTTCACATTTGTTTCTTTAACCTTTATTTACTTACTGTTTAGGGAAGTAATATTTGGTACCTAGTAAACATAACAGAACCAAATGACTATTTGGTTGTTATGTTTGCTGCTATTTGTTAAAAATATATCATGAAAAATTTAGAAATACGAAAAATGCATATTCAGAATAGCAATATCAAAAAGTTTTTCAAGAGAGTTTAAGAAATTTAATCTTTTTAATCAAAAATAGAACTAAATAACTTTCTTCGCAATAAAGAATGTGAAAAAGAATATTTCAATAGAATTCACATAATAGCCTCATTTTAAATTTTTAAAAGCAAATAGAAACAGCGAAAAAATTCATTTCACATTTAACAGTCTATTTAAACAATCAAAAACTAATTGAGAAAAGAAGGTATTCATTTCTGGCGAAATGAAAACAAATCAAATGAATATAAATAATTCATGAAAAATTAAAAAGTAAATGTTTCTACCAGATGACAAAATTATGAAAAGTCCCTTCATTCAAGTCACGTTATTCACTCTTTATTATCACTTACATTCTTAAATAGCAACTTCACAAGATTCTACGATCTTTAAGGAAATATTTTTTAACAGCTAAAATATTTCTTAAGTCTCCTCATGGTAACACAAAACATCAGTCACTTTAAAGTAATATTGCATTTAAAACTACATATTTGTAACTATGTATAATTGCAGCACGATAGTAATTACATCTGCAAGAAAGAAAAAAAAAAAAAAGAAAACTTTAAGCCATATCACAAACTAATAACAAAATATGTTCTTGTTTCATTTTCTAAGCCAGACATCTGCTTTCACAGCAAAGTTGAGTTGGTATGTGAATCTCGTTGCCAATATGTATTTTCTAAATATAGATAATATTAAAAATTAAACAAAGCGAAAATTTTATATTGAATATAATAAAATTTGAAAATTTCAAACTTTTTTTTTTTCAATGGCGGGCACAAGCGGGTATGAATCCTATGCCACAACAAGGCCAGAGACTGCTACTCATTTGTCGTTACCCAGCGGGCACCTGTGAACCAAGTCACGGAGGCGAGTAGCGTTACCCGCGCCATACCACCACAAACCCGTTATAGGGCGGGCCACATTCATACAACAACACAGAAGAATGGACAGAGAAACACAGAGAAGGAAAGAAACATCCATGCCCGACCGGGATTCGAACCCGGGACCAACAGCTCAGGAGTCAGGAACGCTAACCACTCAGCCAATCGGTTGGCAAATTTCAAACTTAAAAGCATTAAACATGGAAATTACTCGCATCATTCCGTTGGTTGGGGACATGTCCACGTTAATCTGTGACGTCCAAAGTCCTTCCGCTGGTGTGGCGTGGATGTGGAGAGGAGGGTGCCAGCTCAGGTGTGGCCTCGTCATCTGACCCTGGTTCAAAATTACGAGCCACCTTAAAAAGAGCAAAGTCGTACTTTCACCTTCGTGGTGCTCTGATCCAAACGAAAGACGCTCCCTATTGACTTAATTCGCACTGCCAAAGGCAAAAGCGAGCTTGGCTTGTCGAAGTGTCATAGGAAAACAACAACAAACAACTCGCAATCATTTCTAAATCATTTTTTATTATTTATATCAAAATAAAATAACATAATAATTAAAAATACGCAAGTATTCTTTTTTTATTTCCAATGATAGGGCAAATACAAGGAATAACACAAATAAAACACATGAAAAATCACAAAATAGACATGAGACGAAGACCGAACAGGTGAATACGATGCATTTGACTACCCAAGCATTGACTACCCTAACTGATTGCCAAACCCAAACGATTAAAATATCAATATAGTTTATCTACTGAGGATGTACTTTGAGGCTATACCATCATCTTGGAACAGTTGCCAAACCCTGGAGATGACACTGATCGATTCCAAGTCCCTCGCATACTTCCAGGTAGGTACGTCTGCATTCCAAGAGGGCCGATTATTCTACCACGTAAAACATCATCCAAATGCTTAATTTGCGCCATAACTATGCGTTTATCGCACTGAAAGGCTTTTAAAGCGCTTGTGAACAATTTTACTTCTTTGCAACCATTCTTTATATACCCCTCTCTTGCACTCTTGTCATGGTGACTTACTATCGGTGCCACCTGTTGGTTTCTTGTAATTGCATATTATTCTTCAAGATGTGTGTGATAATTCTACATGTGAAATTTTTATTTTAGAGTTCAATTTCTGTGTGATTCTGGATTATCCATAATTTATAGACATGAGTGTAATTTGAATATCATGATATATTGAGCAAATTAGAAATATAGTATGAAATGAAAGATTAAATACACTAATATAAATAAAATATAGGATTAGCAATCCACTCAGCTCAAAAGTATATAAAATACCAAATATAAATTTATCCCTCATAGAGATAAATATATGTTTAAAAATTCTAATTCATATTCCATTTCAATGAAATATTTTTTATAGTAAAAATAATATTTTTATATTAAAAAAAACTTTAAAAAAATTTTCAAATTTAAAATATTTTACAAATTTTATAAAAGAGCATCAAAAACAAGTTATAATTATTCCATTGATAAAGCTTTAAACAATTATGATTTTTTTTATAAAAAAAAAATTTAATTGTAACTTTAATTGAAAAAATATCATATTCAAAAAAAAAAACCTCTAAAATAAATTATTCCACTAAAATAACTATTTACAAAAAATGTCTAGTTTTTCCTAAAAAAAACTTAAAATTAAAAATATTAACTTTAATATTCCTTATATTTATCCAAATCCAAAAAATTTTATTAGAATCCAATAAAATTCCAATACTGTAATACCTATATGGATAGGTATTTTATTTTACTTAATATCTTAAAAATACTATAATATCAAAGAATACATGGATAATATTAATAAGAAACCAATAATTAATTTTAAGTTGGATAGTTAATAATAATAAACAAATAATTTTATGTCTAGTAATAAATTGCATGATATTTGTTAGTATGATCTTAAGGTTCTTTTTACTAATTTCCCAACAGATAAACTTTTTGTAGAATTCATGTTTTATTTTTCTGAAAGTGGATCTTTATCAGACATTAATTTAAATTATTTGAAAGACATTTGCTCTGATACTGTATTTCTAATAATATTATTTGTGGAGATGTACTATGCATTCAAGTTAAAGGTATTCCTCAAGGATCTGAATTCTCAAGATTTCTAGTAAATCTGTTATTACAATATTATGAAAAATTATATATTAATCAGAGTTCTTTTGCCTTAATATATGTTGAGGATTCTATAATTTTCATTACCAAGAATTTGATGAAAGTTAAAAGATATTTTTCTTCTTTTTTTTAAATTGATCCTGAGAAATTAAAATTAATTAAAACATGTATAAACGATTAAAAATCAGAAATTTTTGTACATTTATATTGAAGTAAAAGAACATAATATATATACTAATTTTTATACAAAACAAATTAATTAAATTTAATTTTAAAATAAATTTATTTTTTGGAATTCCAATATTTTTCATAAAATATATAAAAATGTAATTTTTAGTCAACTAATTAGAATATAGTTAGTATGTAATAATTTAAATAATATTAGGAAACAAATTAAATTTTAAGAAACAAATAATAATGCTGCAATAAATTTCATTAAACACTATTTGGCCAGTAGAACATTGTTACAAGAGTTAACTGCATTTATACATGTAGAAATATTTTTATTATAAAACTTTAACCAAATTAATGTTATTAGTATACATTTTTCTATAAATTGTTGAATTCTATTTGTTAATATTAAATAATTGAATCATGGATTTAAGTTCAAGAATGCAGCTGATTCGAAAATTTCATGGACAACGGAAAGAAATTCAGTTCGTACTTTTTGAAAATCGCGTAGGTAAAAATTTCCTTTTCATAATTTTAAAAATAAAAAATCTATTTGACAAAATAAAATATAATTAATCATTTCTCGAATAATGAAAGCAGAAAAACTAGTTTTCTTTTAATTTCCCAAATAAAATTGCAATGACTTCAAATAATTATATTAATCAGTTAGTAAATTAGATAGTTTATTTGATTGTTTGTTAATTTGAATTATTGCAAACATTTTTAAATCAACAAAATACTTCTTATGTTTTGGAGTAAATTCTAAAATTATAAAAATAATAGAATAAAATTCTTTCTTTTAATTTTGCCTCAACACATATATAAGTGAAAAAAATTTTCCTATATTCTACTAAAGTGTGCATTCATTTAGTTTTTTGTAGTTTAAAGAAGATTAATTTAACTAACCAGGAAAATATGGTTATATCCTTGTAGAATTCAATTGTTATTTTTATTCAGAATTTGAATCTATATGTTTCTTTGGGAAAATGTTTCAAATAAAATGATTTCTATTTCTAATTGTACATAAAGTTTTGTTAATAAAGAATATATATTTAAAAAGATGATTTCCCATTGAGTTTGGTAACAAAATTTACAGCTAAGACAAATAAAATTTTCTTAGCAGAACATTCACAAAGTAAACTATAAACATGTGTTGATTTCTTCGATGACAAAGGTGAATATTCGTCTCATTGTGAATTAGTGGTTTTTGTACTCTTGACAAGTGCTATGAAAAGACAAGCACAAACTATGTTGCCACCACAACAAATTTTAAACAAGATTCTTCACTGCACCTGAGACGGCTTATGTTATTAACCAACTGAAATAATAACACATAACAAACTATTGATGGTGAAACATTTTATTAAAGTATCTACACATTGTTGATCATTAGAGGCTGAACGTACTACGTATTCAAAAAATAATTTTTTAATTTATATTCAATAACCAAAATTATTTTTTATGTAAAAAAAACTTGAATAAAAAAACATAATGTTGTAAATATATGGTTTTCATTTTAAAACCGCAAAATCTAGAATACTCTTTACTAAATCTTAATCTGCTATCAATTTAAAAAATTAAATGATATCATAGTATTATCAATGCAATCACTCATGCAGACAGCAAAAACATTTTGGATAGTTTTACCAGAAATTAAAATAAATTTCTTCGGAAACGCAAGTTAAAATAAAATTATCCAATTATATACATTTATAATGAAATGAGAAATATTCTTAGCGAGAAAATGTGTAAACTTATTATATTGCTATATCTAATATTTAAATTTTTCTCTCCAAAATTTTTTTTCAAATTTTTCATTGATTCAAATTATTATCATAAATTACGGATACTCAGATAAAAAAAAGAGAGAGATTTTAACTTAACATTTTCCTTAAAAAGGCTTTCTCTATCGGTTATTTTAGACGTGTAAATTTTCTACATGTTTTTAATGAAACTAATTTCTTAAGGTATTGGAATATGTTTTTTCTTAAAATAAGAGTTTCTTAATATTAAAATGAAAATTTAATCTTATCAAGAATTAATTTTGAATATAGTATTCACACAATGGCATTTTTTTTCTTTGAAATAGATAATAAATAAATAATATTACATTATAAGCAATTTGATTTTTAAAACTATGCACGCATGTTAATAAATATTTATAGGGCAAAAAATTGTATTGTTTGTCGCTCAACGGTCATTTTTTGCACACGAGGGTTAATTAGATCGGGACCTACGGTTTAAAGTGGATTCCGAACCACTGCAAACATCCATACCCAAGGTGGGATTCGAACCCACGAACTGTTGAACCGAAGGCAAGAGCGCTAACCATTCGGCGAAAAATTATATTAAATGATCAAATATAAAGAATTCATAGTAGACAGAAAATAAAACTTCAATAATTTTTTTAATATCAGAAATTAAGTTTCGTTTTTGACGAGGTCCATCCTTTTCAAAGAATACTGTTTGTTAAAAAGACAATTTGTAAGAGTAAAATTTCGATGTTGGAAGAAATGATACAGCAACCACACATGTGAACAAAAAAAGAACTAAAAGCTTGTGTATTTTCTTAATATTTGAAGGTAATGATTATTATCACTGTTGTATCCCATTTCGAAGTCAGTATGGCATTTATCTATCCTAGATACTGCAGTACAATGTTGAGAAGCGAACCCCTTTATTCGTTGAAGGTCAGTCTAAACTGGGCACAAATATTTTAGACCAAAAAGGCCGCTCATAACAAACACGTTTCAGTGCGAAATTTTCTCACGATTATGACGCGAAAGTAAGACTAAGGGGCTGCAACAAATCTGGCGGATAAACTGACTGATAAATAATAAAAACAAACTAAAAATAGACAAATAAAAACAGAAACTGTTTCATACCAAAATTACAATTATTGTTATTTGTAATTACTGTAGAACGTCAATAACAGTAATTTGAACTGTTTATAAAATTGCTTATGCCATGATAATATTATTTTAAACAATGTAACATATCACTTCAGAACTTTCTTCGCTTCAAAAATAAAGCTTATAGTTATTTTCCTTTTTATTAAAATTATTATCTATGCGTTACTGCAGGGAGAAGAGGAAAACAGATCAACCGTTTTATCTACATTCTCATGATGCAATTATGTTTGAAAAAATGTTATTTTTATATTTTCCCGAGTTTTTTTAAACTAAATTGTTTTATCGCTTCAGTATTTTCCATTGAATTATAATGAAACTGAAATATATGTATATATATATAGCAGCAATATTTACATATTATGGTACTAAGTATGAATTAAACTATTTTTTTGGTATGTTAATTCCATAAAAAAGTTCGTTTTAAAAATCACGTGATTGTAAATTTTTGCAAATGAAAGAGAACGGAATAACGACGTTTTTGACATCATCTCTATCCTGTTATGAACATCATTTTATTTTATCATAATTTTATTTCATTTGTTATAAACATTAAATATAAATTTTATATGATAAGAGATGTGAGGATAATATTAAAAAAATATTTCCTTCAAGGCATTTATCTCATTCTTTTAAGCTAGTTAGACCTACAAAGAATTTATTGAAGAAAATATTAAACTCTAAATTGTTTCAAAGCAAAAAGAAAAAAAAGTAATTTCACTTATTTGGCTGCAAAGTGTTCAGATGGATATACATACAACTACACAAATAATTAATTTAAAACAATTCAATATACTCACACATAAAAAAATTATATGTATTGTTGCACATACATTTTTTTACATATTTTAAAATCAATATTTTATGTATATAATGATACCGCATTTAAATTAATACTCTTAAATGTTTCCTCTTATAACCAAATAATTTGATACATATTTTCATATTACGAAAAAATTAATGAATATAATAATATACAATTCATTTCTAAAAATTTTATTTAGATAGATAGAAATTAAAAATAAAATAGCAAATTAATTCCTTTCTATGAAATTTCATTTTTGAGATAAATTCTAAAAGGTGTATAAATATGAAAAGCGATTTGTAAACCTAAGTCGATTTTTTACTCAATTTGCGTAAACAAAAGTTTTTTTTTTAATATAAATATGCTGTCCACAATTTTTGCATAAAAGGCAATAAAATTGATTAATTATTTAAAAATGAAAATACATAAGAATTATAAGTGTGTATTCTTGTTAATAATATTTTTATTCTGTTAGTATTAATTAGAATAATAAGTTAGCAATTAGAATAATAGAAGAGCTCTTGAATACTATCAAAACTTTAATTAACTTCTAAAGATAACTCCATGTATCATAAGATAACTACAACGTTCTAAGATGATTTGTATGATCATCCACTGAGTTGGAAAAAATAATCATAGCATCAAAATAGTTAATGGTGATGTTAAACCTGATTTTTTTATTTATTTATTGTTATCATTATTTTTTGTGAATTTGCCAAATAACACGCTGAAACATCGCGGAAACGTTTTTGTGTAATAAAGGCAACCTATTGCATTTTTCCCAAGTTGCCTTTAATTAGCTGAAACTTTTGTAAATATAATTAGTTTAATTTTATGAATATTATTAAAATAAATATTAATAATATTAAAAAATAAAATAGCAGTTATTTATTTTCTGCCATACATCTCTTAAATTTATAAACACATCTTAAACAACATTACTTCAACAAACAGCGTTCCTGAGGTATTTCAAGCCATAGAACTTATATCTTCAGTTAAATTAAATTTTTCATTTGATTCGTTTGCCTCAGTTTAAATATATTGAAAATAGGAAATTTAGGCAGTCCAAGGAATCGAGATAAATATGGCACTGTAATTTCTATGAAATTTTGCCATTTGGTACCAAACATTGTCTTGACACTGAAAAGAACTGATATTAATACAAGTATATAAGTGAGCTTGGCACCACAAAATTTTTCCTGACTTGTCATATACTCGACTAATAATTTGAAAATTGAATGACTGATCAAGCTATGTAAGCTACCTGTAATGTGATAATCGGTAGGAGCTTCAAATGAAATTTTTTACATATATATTAACTAATGATATCTATAATGAGTAATTTGTTGACTTGCTTCGGAAAATTTACCTGTGTCACTTTACCGCTGTATTTACTTATTGAAAATCGAACATTATTTTAAGCGATACGTCGTTTTAAATGACAAAATTGTAACCATCAGTGATGGCTAGCAATTAAGATAGATTAATTCCTATTGAATCAAAGTAACTGCTGCTTTTTTTACTTTAAACACTGCATAATGTATTTTTAATGCTCTCAGATTTGAACTTGAAAAATAGGAAAAGAAATTGTCCCTTTTACTTAGTAGTTAGAAATGTATTAAATGTGTAACAAAATAATCCCACTTTTTAATACATTCAAGTTAATTTTATTTCAATTAACAAGTACTATTCAAAATTAATGAATGATTGCTGAAGAAACCCTTAGATAAGATTACATACATATACTTACGAATTAATTACTCTGCGTAATTACACAGAATATTACCACCTATTAACAGAAAAATTGTTATCTGGAAAATAATTTAGCAACTAAAAAAATCGACATGCAACAGAGAAGTTGATCGCTTCATATTTTATAGAGTCCAGAAGATCTATGCAAAATTCATGCGATATAAATTCACCGTCTCTAATACTTTTCTCGATTTTACTGATAAAGAGGAGAGCACAGGATTACAATGATTTCAAATTTTAATTTTATATCCATAAATTGTAGTGGAATTTACATCAAGACTTTAATCAACTGAGCTTGTGCATAGACTCGCCCATCCAAACTTATGCGAAACCTCATTTTATTTTAATATTTCTTTCAAAAATTTGATTGGTTATTAGATTTTTTATTAAGCTCTATTTTTAATTTGTTTATACTTACTAACATTGCTATAATATGAAATGCTTATATTAAGATCTATAATAAATATCATCTTCTAATATTTAAATGTATTATCAAACAAATGTTTTTTTAATCTCTCTTATATATATTTTATGTCACCGTTAATACATACCGGGTGGAGCACGGTAAATTGCTTTTTTAGAAATTTTGCTGTATAAGCGCTGTTGGAAAGTGACCGTGAATTATAGTGACGGGCGGGAGGTTTGTATTCATCTACTGTCCAGTGGACATGCCATAATGCAGTGGAGACGTGAGGAACGCTCATTTTGTGATGAAGTGTTTCTCGAAATCCAATTCGATCATTGCAGCGTTGCTTATTTTTCGTTTGTGATTTGCAGTTACCCCACGCTGACATATTCCTGGACGGAATCAATTGTAAATTGGGTAAATGCATTCAGAACAACAGAGAATGTGTCGTCTGTACGAGATGGGGAATAAGTACGCAAATCAGTGTATCACATGGTTTAAATATGAGTTGAGGGAAAAAATGCAGGTCGCTATAAAAGCAGGCAACCACGCATTTTCATCAGTCATATTTTGTACAGAAGCGACGGTAAACAGAAATGTCAAGGTAGCTCATCTGATGTTGGTTGCTTTATGTCTCTAAAATAGGCTTATCAACAGCTGCATTAAGTCACCAAATGTTTGGACATAGTTACAGTGAATTAACATACTGCAAGGCATTGGTTTCAAAAAATCAAGTTGGGATATTCAGGCTAATAATGCAGACTTGCGCCACGCATTCGTGAACTTTTTTTAATCCAAAACTCGAAATCCAATTAGCCTGAAAAAAGTTTTACAGTAAGAGAATTGTACAGTTGCAAAGAAAAAAGTTTCACAGTAAGAGAATTGTACAGTTGCAAAGAAAAAAGTTTCACAGTAAGAGAATAATACAGCTGCAGATTTTGGCAGATGGTGCGATAGATTACTTCAAAGATCAACAACAGGCTATACTTTCTGTAAATTATGTCTTTTTTGGCCACCAAAACGGGCACTTTCATTGGTTTTTTTATATATATATATTAAAAAGTTATCTTTCATGAAATACTATAAAAAAATATTTTAACAACTTTATACATAAAATTCTTTTTTCTTTATTTATACAGTTTGCAACTACAATTTAAATAATATGTTATTTAGAGTTAAACAAAATTTTAAAAGTAAAAAACTAAAAAATTTTTACAGATGATCAAAATATGAATAATTAGAGAGTTCTCAGAATTTGAAAGAATTTTCTTGACTGGATTGGATGAAATGCAAAGGATATTTACACAATGCCTGTGATAGAAGAGCTTATTACTAACATGTTCTTTCTAAATTTAGAAACCATGAATCATTCATCAATAGATATCGTTGTGCTGGTATATTCTGGTCTTGATTTGTTTAAATGCAATTTAAACTTTAATGCTTGATAATTAGTTATAGTTTTGACAGCAACATAGCCTATAATTATTTCTAGAATTAAAAATAACAAAAGTAGGATATCACTCATGAGTTCCCAAGGTTTAGGTTCTACATTTGATATAAACATGCATAAACATTGCAATGGAAACTGAAGAAATACGGTAAGCATCCAAAATCCAGCTAATTGTGGAACCTGTAAAATAAACAGAAAAAAATTATAATTTGGTAATAGTCAAGCATACTCCATGCTATGTTATTTAATATTAATTATATATAAGAGAGGGAAAATATGACTGAAAAATAAGTAATATTCTTTCATAAACTGCATTCCAAGTCTTTCCTTAAAATCTCTGAGTTTTTATCTGGTCATGATAAATTTATATGTTACCTGTTTCATTTCAATCTAAAATTAAATAATTTATAAGAATGTTAAAAAAAGTACCTAAAAATTTGCAAAATTTGATTTTTTCATTGCCTACCTTTAATATCCATACATTATGCTTACAGAGAAAGATTTGAAAAGGTTCAGCATAACTTGCCCAATTAACTCCTGTTTTTGTAAATTCAAGACTGCTGTTCTATGCTTTTGTACGCTTGATGCATGCAGCATTTAATGTTTAAATTAACTTATTTTTCTAGGCCCAGTGTTCTACATGTGTGGCATAGATTTTAAAAAAACAAAAGAAAGAAATTATGCAAACACTACTAAACAAATATAAATCATTTATATGAATAATAAAAAATAAATTTTTTTACAAACATTAGTAAATTATGGAAAAACACTATCATGTTTAATTTTTTTCCTAATAATAAGTCTCTTATTGATTTGTCAACCTTAATTGTTTTCAAATATGCTTTTACTAATTTCATATTTACAGGATATTTTATAGCATTCAAGCTAATAATTTCAAATGGTAAATAATAAAACTGTTTATGTTTCACATGAACTTGTAAAATGTCGAAAATTATCAATGAATTGAAACTGAAGTACTAAAGAAAATATAATTTAATACTTGATAAATATGGGCTACTAATTTTTTTAAGGAACTATTAAGAAATAATTTAATTATACCTTGAATGACAGTACAAAATTGTAAGAATTTATTGCTTTTTATAATTAAAAGAATAAAAATATCATGCACAGAAGAAGCATGATTTGATAGTTGCTATGATTTTATTTTTAAAAAAAATCAAAATTGTTAGTTCCTTTTTTGCGAACCAAATAATTACAAAAATTTTCATTTAAATGTATGCATTTTATAGAGGACAAATAAAAAATTTAACTATGCATTATTTCATTCATATAATTAATTTATTGAAGCATTTGGTGCAAATGGATTTTTAAATTTTTTACATACAGTGACTATCATTGCTTAGAAACTACTAAAAGGTGAACACATTTGAAAGGAAGCCTCTTATGTTCCACAGGAAAGGCTATGGATTTCAGTCAACTGACCAATTATCCATCTCTGAGCAACATCAACTTTCTTAGACTTGACAACTGCCATATGAAGGCTATTTTTTACTGGGCTGCTAGAGGAAAAATGGCCTATGCGGCCAACTTCCTAATGTAGGAGAAAAAAATTTGAAAGGATGAAGAAAGTGATATATATCACTTCTTTTGTATGGATAATATTAAAAATAGATATTGATGATAGGTAATGCTTTGATAATTGCTGAAATGTTAATATTTATTTATTTTTATGGAATTCATAACAAATCATTCGATTTTATACTTCCTTATGCATTTAAATTTGTAAAACTTACTATCATCATCATTACAAGTTAAGAAATATTTCATTCTGAAAAAAAAAAAACACATTTATTATAGTTTATAATGAAATTTTAAATAAAAACAGTAACATTTGTAGTTTATTAATTTTATTTGCACATAAAAATTATTTATTTTACTTCAAAATTTGAATTAGTTTTTTCTAAAGTTATATTTATTTGCCTACATTTTTTATTCTTTTCTGACAAATTTATTTCAAATTTTATATAAACAAATTATTTTACACTAATAATTACTATATTCATTTCTATATACACACTTAAAATCTAATTTTGACAATTTCAGATTTCTTTCGGCGTAATTTATTGACTGAGAATTTTTTTTTCTTAATTAAATATTATCAAATTATTCCAAATACAGAGTACATTATATATATTTATTCTTTTACGTGATTTTACATGATTATTCTATTGTCTTCCCATAAATTTTCTAGGTACAATTGAAAAATATAAATTAAACAAAAATGAAAATAAATAACATAATTGATCATTTAATTAATAAAAATTATTTTACTTTTTTTAAAATCTTTATTTCAAATTTACTTTTTTATGTTATATTAAATAAAATGAATAAAAACAATTTAAATATTAAAAAATTGAATTATTAATCAATTACCTTATTAATTATTACCCCTATCTTATTATAGTCAGTTATTTCTCATTAGATTGTATTTTTATTAATTGAATAATCTTAAAATATACATAAAAATGTTGATATATTTAAAAATTATTTTTTCTAACAATAAGATTTCATTGAAAACTTTAGATCATCTAGAATCCATTATAGTTTTTTCTTCCAATCCTTTAAATTGTAGAATATTTAATGAATGCAATAAACTATTTTAAGCAGCATTATTATTGAATTTCTAGCAATTGATTATTCAGATAAGTGCACTATTTCCGTTTTCTTTTATTTATTCAAATATAAAACTATAAAACTCTTTAATTGTTTGATTTATATACATTTTAAAATATTATATAGCATTAATTATTTTAATTTTCTCATAACTCTTTTTATCACAAGTGAAATAGTTTTATATCTCATTAAATTGCTGTTTAATATTAATTTCTCAGCAATTTTAGTATCCTGTTCATAAAAAGAAATTAATGAAATATGAGAAATAGCTGTTTTGCTTGCAAGACAGAAAAATATTGAAAATGACATAAATCTCAATAAACTAATACAGATATACTTGTCTTAAATTTAACACACATTTAAAAGTAATTTTTAAAAACAAAATCACATATTATCAGACATTTAAATTTACTTTTCTTTTATCTTTTTATTTTAATTCAACAACATCTGGTAATTATATTCATACTTAATATATTAACAAAGATAAAAAAATAATTAAAAATAAGAAATAAAAACAATGAATATAACTTTGTTTAAAATATTTATTAACTTTAAAGACATATTTATAGAAGCAAATACATTATTGTTTCCTTTGTCAAGTAATTTATGTTGCAAACGAGATTTACTATGCAACTTTATGATCATACTGTATGTGACAGCTAATTAAATAAAATTTGTGATTTTAATTGGATACCTCAACTCTTATTGAGTAAATATAAAATCATTAATAATATACAAAATTCTCAAAAGTAAAAATAATTTATATTCATTTTAACAGACAAAAATAATTTGCTACACTTAAAATTGTGAAACAGTCTGAATTGAAACCTACTTTTTCTGTCAAATTTCCAACATACCCCAAGTAAAGTCTTGAGACTTCTACAATAGTCATCAGAATACTTATGAATATCAATAAAATTTTATTTAACTGAGAAAGAGATGATATCTAAAAATAATATAAAACATAGAAATTTAAATTGACAACTATAACTACGCATATTAATAACACAAAAAATTTTTCTTAAATTATAAAATTAATTTTGCTTTATTTATATCCTTAAGTATGCAAAAAAGAAATAAATATTGTGTGAAGAATATAATAGCACTTATCCTTCCTATATTATTAGTGTGTGTGTGACACCATATGTGTGTGAAACACCACTATATGTATTCATTAAACAAACCTATAGTAATTAAGATATTGCTTTACTAGTGTAAATAAATATGCTCAAAGGTACAATAGCTTCACATGCCATTTGTAAATAAAATGTTAACAATGGATGGCACTAGTTGCTTCCAAGTTAAATAGTTTTTGTATATGAAATTAAAATAATTGTTCAATTAATTCTTTGAGGCAAAGGCTTGATTGGTTTACCTTTTTATAAAAACAAATTGTCAAAATTGACTTCAGCCCAGAAAATATTTTTTAATAATATCACCTTATAGTACTAAAATAATCATCGCACTATTTTTCTCACCTCATCAGTTACCATATAATTTAAGATCACTGTTGTCAACATACAAATATTGTGAGCATTGACATTAAAAGTGCAGGAAGAATATATTTAGAAAAATATTTTAAGAATCAACTCTAAAGATATTTTAAAGTTTAAGAGTGAATTTTAAAAATTACAATTTTTATTTTATAAATCATTTTATTTTTAATATAAATTAAATCACAGCAAAACCTTCAATGATAGATGTCACTAATTCTTTCATTTAACAAAAAAATTTAAAATAGAAAATAATATATATATATATATATATATATATATATATATATATATATATATATATATATTTCTCTTTGGGTACTATATATATATATAGTACCCAAAAGAGAAATAGAGATTTTTTTAAACTTATATTTTAAGCACAACCTCCAACAACCATTAATATACTTATCTTTAAAAAAAAAACATTGATGGTATTTTTCTTTTATATTAGTTGACAATATCTTTCTCTCCTTTCTTTCTTTTTTTTTAATCATTTTGTAGCGTTTTTTGTTTGGATCATTTTACGACTCCTTTTGCAAAGAACAGCATTCTTCCACACAACCATGTTTTTTACAACAGTTGATAGTCAAAGCACAAATTTGGTAGCCATTCTCTTCATTCTGAAATCTTTTGTTAAAATTTACTGGCTGAATTCCAAGTTACTTCTGGCAGTAACACAATTTTTTCATTGGCCCATCAATGACCTCTATTAACTCTATGGAGCTTTTCAGCATATTCAAGCTGTGGAAGAATAAGCAGGAAAAGATTTATCATCAATTGCATTTCACTATTTATGCAATGGTAAACCCCAAAAAACTTTGAGCTTTCACCATAACAATGTCCTTGTATTGTTTTCAATATTTCAAGGTTTTTTTTTCTGTCCTTCTTTTATGAAGCAAAAAAAAAATAATAATAATAATAAATAAAAATAAAATAAAATAAAAAAAATAAATAAATAAAAAATTCACAGCCACACACAGTTATTAAAAAAAATTAAAATTTTGTTGCAGTAGATTTTTTTTCTACAAGAAATTAGAATAACCAAACATCATTATAAATCAAATGCAGAGATTGATTAATTTGAATAATATTTTATACCCAAAATAATGAATCCCAATATGCTTATAAAATGCTTGACTTAATAATATAAATTAAACATACTTTTATCTATAGTATCAGATAACAATTTGAAAAACAGAATTAAACAGTTAAATTAAAAACCACTGGCTTTTTTTAATCAATTAATCCTACATAAAATTTTCTTAATGTTACCAAGATTTGATTAGTTGATCAATGACCATTTTAAGCACATAAGGGATAATTAGATTTTTATAATTACTAAGCCTTTATCACTACTAATCTTTCTCAAACACAATACTTAAATCCCTGTGCAGTTATTTTAATTAGACTAACAAACATTAAAGTAATGCATGCAAAACATACTAATATAACTCCAATAAATAAGTAATTAAATTCATATTCATGGTTTTTTTCATTCATTTTTATTATTAAAAACACAATATTTGATAAATATTTAAAACAGAAGCACAAACAGGAACAATAATTAGCACAGACAAAAATAATAATCTTAATGAACAAAAATATCTATTCACAACAAAATTATCAATTATTATAAATCATGGTATAGGTAACGTATTTCAATTATTATAAATCATGGTATAGATTTTTCTAATGTAAAAGCTATATGTTAAATTGTAAGAGACTGAAGATCCAAAGAATTCTTAAATATACTAATGAACTACTTTATAACACTTATATAAATTTAAATAACGTGGTTTAAGCAGCTATATATATGGGGAGAATCATTATATGATCAGTAAAACCAGAGAAATGAGGGTACTTGACAACCTATTAAACACATTTCAGAAGAATCTATTTTTATTCCCGGTTTTCCCTATGCTTCTTTTTTATTATTTTGAACATGCTTAAAAAATTTTAAGAACCTAGATATATAAAATATATTCTTAATCAAAATTTATCAGATAATTATATACACATAAATTTGTTTGATGTATCCTAGAAGATTTAATATAATATGAAATTTAATATATATAATATTTAATTTGATTTAATATATATCCTAGAAGATTTAATATAATATATATAATGCATATTTTACCAGTAACATTTAAATGTAAATATTTAAATAAAAAATGTAAATAACAGAAATCATTCTAAATTTATAGGATGCACATGTTTACATTAGAAAGAACAAATTTATTCTTAAAAATGATATTTTTTAAACTTTTTAATGTTATAATAATTATTAAATATTAAAGTAAATTTGAATATATTAGGCTTCATACACCTTTGATAAAATCAAAAAGATTTAGTAGAAATTTATGGAAACAGAAAAAATTGGATTCTCTTAAAATAAACTTTTTATATCAATAAATTGATTCCAAAAAGTGAAATATTAGACTAATTTTACATCAAGTTAAATTCACTTTTGTCAAGAGCTAAGCACTGTATAACTTAGTGGAAAAAAAATTTGATTCAATAAAATTCCTTTAATAGATAAAAAGGAAAATAACTTTGATAGAGATGATTTTTGCACCAAACAATTTCCTTTGTCAAATCATTCTGCCAAATTTATGTCCTTTTTTAAAAACTTATTTAATATAACTTCTTCCTATATCTTTTTCAGTTCCATCATTTTAGTAAAAAAATATTTATAATTTTTTGTTTTTACTGGTACTCTCTTCAATCAAGCATTTGCTATAAACAGTGTTTTGAATGGAAATGACAGGCAACTCCAGATACTCTTTCACTAATTGCATGAAATTTGAAAAACACCATGATATAGATCTGTTTAAATTCTACATTTATGATTTTTCTGAGTATAATAGGAGCTACTTATACTTTAATACATTAGGGTATTTAATTTAAGCATAAAGAAGCTGAATAAGCATAAATATTTTTAACCTGTTAAAAACCTGACAACTATTGAACAATGAATAGCATAAGTAATAAACAAATCATTTTAAATAATTCTAAAAAAATATAAAAAAGTTGTGCTAAAAATTAAAAGATATTATATAGATAACAGCAAAACATTCAAGACTATTGCAGTACTAATACTATCTAGTAAGCACAACATTATTGTACATAATGTTCTTTTGTGACAATTTTTATTTCATCAATACATTTTTAATATTAACTAAATCTATATGTAGCTCACATACTCAAAGATTAATTTTTACTGTAACAAACATTTGCTTAATGCTGTTTCCTTTATGATAATTAAATATTATTTTATGCATAACATTAAGAAATTTTTAGTGTTATAATTTATAGCTTAAAGAAACATTAAAATTGTATACACGTTAAAAAATAGTAACAAATATTGATATTTTTCTATTACTTTTTATTGATATTTTCTATATTTAAAGAATAATGTTTTAACACAGATTTGTCACAACTAATAAATCACAATTACAATGATGTGAAAAGTTTTACCATAAAATTTATGTTAATACAAAAATCATAATATATCAGAATTATGTCCATAAAAATTCAGATACTGCACACAAACAGCCCTGGACAATATAACATAGCCTGATGTGATAATAATACAATAAATCAGTATAGTTTGAAACAAAAAATAAAAGAAAAGAAAATACCCTGTTAAATATAAAGGGAATTTTTTTTTTAACTAAAAACTTAAAATTGTGTGAATTCAAAATGCCATATCATGTCAAATCACTGATCAAATTATGCATGTGAATATAGAAGCAAATAAAAAAATGTCACATAAATATGTTATTTTATTTTTCTTGAAAATTTAATACTTGAGAAAAATTCATAGTTAAATTTCTTAATGATATAATTTTTTTATACATGATGTGCTTTTAAATGTCGTAAATTTTAATTTATTGAAATGTTTTATTACAAATGACACATTTCTATGAATAAATACAAATTTTGACTAACATTAAAATCCTTCAAAGTGATTATCTTTTTTGAGCAAAACATATTGAGTATTTTATCATCTTTTTTAAAACTATTTTTTGTAGCAGATTTTGATAAAATGTTTCATGAAGGTATCAACAGACACACATAGCAATGAAGGCTGTCCCACGACTATAAAAATTAGTTAATAAGTTAATAACATTATAACGAAATTCTTTGTAATTTTGAGTCAAAGTTGCATTATAATATGGACATATTGATATAGAATGAATATCTAATGTGTATTGATTGTCTCAACCTGACAATTGCTGATTAAGTCAAAGATGATCATCACATAAAGCTGATTCTTCAATTATCATTAACTCCTGCAGTGTCAAGTCATTAATAGCATAATACTGAGGAAACTCTCTGATCTTACAGAGAATAAGATTTGATAAACACATGAAATTTGATTAAAAACATTCAAGGCAGTATTTGAAGATGAGCCATAGCCCACTAACTGTAGTTAATCAAGATAGTAATAGGAGATTTTGAATGAAAAATTAAGTATATTCTTCAAAGTTTAATAAAATATTTATTACTCAGATTGATTTGTTGCATTTATTGCCATATTACAAAATCCAACCTGATTTTTATTTTTTATTAATAATTTTGTTTTATTATTTAAATACATATAACAGATTACATTTAGAAATAAATAAATTCATGCGAGGTAGGGAAATTAACAATTTCATTTCATCTGAGATAATTCTTCACTGAATGAATAATATTCTCCAATTTCATTAATTAATACTAAATTTCTTACAGTAACGAACAATAATTTGAGATAAGTCAATTTAGGAAATTTCTTAAATGATAAAAAATTAAAAAAGAGAGTCAAAGTAAATTAAAATATTATGGCTAATTTGATTCATTGTATTTATATTATAAAAAATAACCGTTTACAGTGTAATAACTGCATCCATATCTTTTTCTACATCAAAAACCTAAAACGATGCATGCATTAGCAACAATATTCATATCTAACAATTTAGGTAAAGGCCTGAATAGTTTATCTTTAATATAAAAAAATAAACTCATTTTGCTGACATTTGTAAACATAAATGTTTATGTTTCATGGTTACTTTTCTCCACTGACATTAAATTCATTTCATAAATTTTCATTATTTTGATGAAAATTTTGACACATAATGATTTGAAGCATAAAAATATTGACCAGAACAGTAAATTAATTTAGAAAAATGTTATTGAAAAATTTATGAAAACTATACATAAACCTTTCAGCAACTTTCATGAAGCTTTTATTGAGGAGTCTAGATCCCATAATGGAAAAGTAAAACTTATAAGTTAATTGGTAAATAAAATGTTTAGTAATTAATCAGTGTATTTTGATAAATGATTTACATTGATTAATAATCAGAACACTTTGTTTGCATTAATTTATAGTTAATTATTTCTAAAATGGTACCAACTTTGTTGATAGTCCTTAACTATAAAAATACACAAGTTTAATCTTCATTTAAAAAGATATATTAAGCAACATAATTTATTATAAATGAATATATAAAATCTAAAAATTATAAGAGTTTCTTTCTCTGATTTTTTACGTATTCAAAACTCAACATTAAAAAAAATACTAAATAAATAATAATCAGCATGAATATCAATTTATCATAATTATGAATTAAGATAAAATTAAAATTTGTTTGATTCTTCCAAGCAATAAAAAAATAATACAAACCTTATATATGAGGCATCCATAGTGAATTAATAAGTATACAGGAAAATAAGTAAGATTATAATAAAAGCATATTTGAAGTGGCAAGTTTGATATCACTTCCTCTGCAGGAATAAAAATATTTCATAAATGCACTAATGAAATAATATTAATATCTCCAGAAGATATAAAAATTGTATATATGTATATATTAATAAATTATAGCTTTCATTTTTAAAGTATCCATTATAACAAATATTTAAAATGTAAATACTCACTTATATAAAAATGAGTAAATATTTAATTATATTTCTAAAAGAACTACAAAATATATCTATATAATAGAATGAATATTACTCAATGAAAACATAAGTAAATATAAAAAAATCTACGTAAAAAATATTCAAAGCATGCATTTAACAAGCTTTTTCTTTTTTTTTTTAAATGCTTTTGGTTTTAGTAGAATTCATGGCTGCTTTCATTTTGTTAAGACATTGGGCTTATAACTGTTACAGAATGATCATGAATCTCATAAAATTTTTAATGATATAATTTGGTATTCCATTATAGAATATCTTATTTAGAATTGAAAAATAATAACTTTTAATTAAATTTTAATGGCATTTTTTAAATAAATTTCTTAATATCTCCAGAATGAACACTATGCAATTACATGTTAAAATAATTAAATTCTCTTAATTTTTCAATTTGATTTTTTTGTTTCTCTAGAATATTGTATATATTATTTATATTGTATACATAAATTTGTTATTAAATAATTGCACTTGTATACTTCTTTGAATAATAAACTTTTACATTATAATAAAATCTGTTTGGATTCTGTGATACATATAAGCATATATTGATATTTAATTAAACCTGATAAAATATTTCAATGCCTAAAATTTCACTTTAAATTTTTAGTTTCCATAAGTTCATTCAAATTTGAATTTTGCTGTAATTTCTGATGACATTTTGTATATACAAGCAAATTCAAAACATATAGAAGAAAAGATATTAATATTTGGCATAATATTTGACTTGAAATCATTCCTTTCACAAATGTAATTTTAAAAACAAGGATTATTTTTCAATTTAAATTTATATATTTATTCAGTTATAAATAAAGTAGAGTTTGTAAAAAAATTGTTTCGATTTAAAATCTGGTTTTGTAATAACAATTAGTAATACAATCTTCCATTAAGGGGAGATAGTTTCCAACAGAAATATTTCTTAATATAAGTATCTGCAATATGAAATCGTGATTTATTAAATTAATAATTTTCTATCACCTGTTTTTAGAGAAATATTTTTTTGATAAGAAATTTTGATGTCTGAAAATACCACTTCAGATACTTTACGAGTAGCTTTTCTAATAGCATTATCCATTTAAAAAATAGATTAATAATATAGAGTAAAGTAGAAATAAAATGTATTAATCTTTTCCCCAATCACATCATAATAATAAAATTACATGAACTTTTTTTGGGGGGGACATTTTATAGTTAGGTTAAGTAGGATTACAAATAACCAACTGTATTAGAGCTCAATTATGGTAACTACAAAAAAACATTTTATTGTTGCTTTTTTATTCCGGCCAACGACCCGCCGCTGCCGATTTTCGTCAACAGAAAAAGAGCTAAATATTACCAGCAACTCTGTAATTTTCATCGACGGCCAAGTGACGTGGCCAACGCTTGAGCTGTCACCTTCTTCACACCCTACCACAATGATCAAAACACACATTGACATATACATCGTTCAAAACAATAAAAGAATAATGAGATTGTAGATTGATCTTGAGAATTATATTTGATTGATTAACAAATAGAATATATAAAAATGACATTCTTTTAGCAGAAATAAATGCGTTTTATTGAGCATTTGGATACAAAAGGAAAAAAATACATAATTTGTGCACATCAGAAAAACAAAAAAAAAAAGTTTTTCCTTACAAGAAACTAGTTTTTAATATAGGTCAGGGTTATCCAAGAAAATTAAGAACGTTGAATATCTTTGAGGCATCTAATTAATGAGTGGTTGAGGTATTCTGCCCTATTCTTACAGAAGAACTCTTTCCAGTTTTTGTAGAACTTATGCTGGTGGTTGGGCTCCAGCAACTCGTCAGCTAGAATAACCCAAATATGTTGAGCTCGTGTCCGAAGAACACGCTGACTATTCCATTCGCATGATTCCTTACAACACAAAAAATAATCCTTCAACAAGTTATCACGATGTTGCCTGCAGTTGTCATCCATTAACATGTAGTCATCTCCGATTGTTATAGCTTATTAGGGACTGCAGTTTGAGATATAAAATTACAGGAAGTTTGAACCACTAGAATTTAATTAGAAATTTTGAAAAAGAACCAAAAATTTTGTGGGAATAAACTCAACCAATAATCTTACATTTAATAGATTGTTTTGCCTTGTATGAAGAAAAGTGAAGCAAACTTATGTAAATATGCAAAAAATGCTTATTCTGTCTTCGAGTAAGAAAGTTAATTAGTTTCGTACTGAAAAAATACTTGTTAAAAATAATTGATATTTAATGAAAAAATATCAAGGTACATTTCTCAGAACTGTCAAAATAAATATTGACAATTTTCCATATGTCTGTCGTAATAAATTCATGCTGAGAAAGAAAGAAAATAAATATTTCCTCAACATTAATTTTTGAAAATATTCTTCTATATTAGTCATTAGTTTAAAAATAAATAGATTTTTATTTATTTTAAGAAACGTCTAATAAAAAAAATTAAAAATTTCTAAATTATTAGAAAATTTTCAAAACTCTCGAGGTCTTTCAAAATTTCCAACTGAATAAACTGGGTTTATTCCGAAAATAAATCTGGTTTTCCCTCTCCTTTATGATACTTACTATAATAGGTTTGAGGATTTCATCCTTATATCGGCGAACAGTTAGAGTTCATCATTCAAATCAGGTGACCATCATTTGTTTCATTTCAAATGATATGAAGATCAGTGAGCAAATCAATGGAGGTGCCAGAATAGACCATCACTTCCCCACCGCCAAATCTAACATTTTCGTGAACGATCGCAAGATTGTTTCTAGTGTTCCATTCCTTCCAGCAACTCGATGAAAATAGATTTACCATTTGGGTGTAGAGAAAAACGTGACTCGTGAGAGCAAAGAATATTGGGCCATTCTTTCTCCTTCAATTCACATGTTCTGTTGGCCACTTTCTGCAAGCGCATCAGTGCTTTCCTGTCAACGTGCCACAAACCATTTGTCGGCAAGCATACAGCTTTACATTGGGAAGGTGGTTGACATTTTGTATTGAAACTGTGGTATCATTCGCCGATCGAAGCTGTTGCTTTGGGGCATTCATATTTCGGTGTCTCCGTGCCATTAGCAATAAAAAATTATCTTCACTGAAAGTTATTGCATGTTTACGACCTTGCCATAATTTTCGGTCTATATTTCTAGCCTCGAAAAAGTGGGTCCAGATCCTAGAAATCCCCTTTGTGATCTCCGATGGTTTCTGCTACTGCCCGATAATATTATTTAGCTCTTTTCTAAATAGCCAATAATTATCCAAGCTTCTAACTGCGTTAAATGACTTCGCTAAGATATTGCACTCATAAAAACAATGCGCTTATTATATGTCGATCACTTTTTTCGCTTTGTCTTTCATTAAAGCCATATCTCATTCGCTGCCGCTAAATCCTTATCTTCGACGTCAAATTAAGAATTTGCATACTGTGAAGTTTCAGAATGAGAAAATTTTTGTATTTGTGATTCTCTTCTTCCATTTTATGAAAATAAAAAATTGCTCATAAAGTTGATTGTAAAATTCTTACAATATCCTTTAATTGTTTCGTGCAGTATGCATATTTAAAAAAAACATTTAGAAATTAGTGTTTTCAATAATGTGAAGATAACATTAGAGTTTTGCTTAAGAACTTATACGTAAATTATTTTACTGTCCCATACTATTATGGTTTTTTAATTATTTTATCTAGAGCAAAACTTTTTAAACTATGGGTCGTGACCCTTATTAGGATCTGCAGTACATCCACCATGGACGTCCAAACTATATCTGTCATGGACATATAAATTGTCTATTACAGATCCAAATGTTAATACTCCAAAACTCATCCATCGTGGATGTCAATCCGACGTTTATATGTAGTCGATCAAGACCATCCAGTACACATCTTACCATGGACGTCTTTATGACATCCAAAAGGTATACAGGACATCTTTTGGACTTTTAAAAGACGTGTGTGGTTGTATGGGAACAGTCTAATGCTTTTAAATCTGTTAGGTTTCTTTTCAGATTCATAACAAAGCAGTTGGATTTCTCTTTAATAATATTACCATCTACAAGAATGTTCATTCCTCTTCAAAATAAATAATTAAAAGTTTTTCCATTTTAGAATATTTTGCCTCCCAACAATCTATTCGTGAGAGAATGCTTTTGCTGGGACTGTTTTCGTTTTCAAAGACTTTTTTCTTGAGTTTTTAAAATACTCGAGTGACCGTTTCTGAAATTCCATATTTTTGGGTAATTTTTTCGTCTTAGCATATTTTTTGTTCAATTCTTTTAGAATTTTCTTTTTACTTCGATTTATAAGCAGGTTAGTTTTTTCAACTGTGATGAATCCTTAGAGGAAGACCCGATCTCTTCTCCACGAACGAAATTTATTAAATTGAGTTTTTCAAAAGAAATGAAACTAACTACAGAACAACATAGTTCAAACTTTTATAAAGTATTTTCCCTTTAGATTCTCTAACGTAGGGGTAGGGCAAAATTTTAATTCAGCACCAGTTTTTTTCCTATCAAATGTCTATTCACATAATGTTTGGAATGCCTCCAGGTGTCGTTTCGTTGTTCATAAATGAATCAAATTGTTTTATGTTATATAAAAAGAAATCAAATATAAAATTAAAAAAATATTAGATCATAAAAGAGAAAACTGGGAAAAAATATTTGTTAGAAACAAGTTCGCAAAATAGAGATTTTTCAAACTTAGTACGTAAATAGGAGTTAAAACCATTTAAAACTATCGTCGTGTCTATGGTGTCAAGGTAGGGATTAGCCATTAGTTCGTGAAAACGTGATTGTTCGGAAGTCAAAGATTTGTGAAAACAAACGTCTATTGTAGAAAGACCTTTAAAGAACCGAGGTTTTCCATTGATTACAGAAATTAAATGAAATCACGAAGTAGAAGATTTTACACTCCCAAATATTGAGGAAAGAATTGAAATTATTTCAACTGCTAAATTTGTAACCATTATCTATTCAGTGTAATATTAACGGCAGATTCTCTTTTCTTAGGCAGAAGGCATTGGTTCGCAAGTTAACAAATTTTGGTTATTACATACCTCTTCGAATGAATGCCATTTGAATAAAGAATGCTTTATATTTTTTCAGTAAAATGAGTAACAAGGTCTGGAATCCTTTGCAATTCCATACATAGATGATATGATCATATTTTAAAGTACCTGTAAATCTTATCGTAAGCATTTAGCCGTTTTCCATCAAATTGAAAAATCATAGCTCATTAACATGATTAAATTCTAATGCCAGTTCAAACTGTGGGTTAGTGCATTAGCATTACAGACCTTTAAGTTTGAACTTAGCCATTGAAAAGGTTTTTTTACATCAGTCTGCAGATGTTCTAAGAATTTCCCAATAAGAGAAAAAATTTCAGTTATAATTTCTGAGACATGTATTTTATATGATTCAGATTTGAAATATTATCTTGTACCTTATTAAATTAAACCCTTCTTTTTAAGACATGTAAACAAATATTTTTTCATCTTATTTTACTAATTATGTTAATTATTAAAAATATGCATTTTATATATTGTTTGTTTTGTAATTTTTATATATTGCTTGAATTAATTTTTTTGTAATTAAATCATATACAGAGGTGCCACTTAAAAAATTGCCAAGGCAAAAAACTGCAAATTAAAATATTAATGGATCATTAAATGTAACTTTATAATATAATTAAGTTGTAGAATATATTTTTCTTTTTAAGTCACTATCGAAATTTTAAAAAATGCTGTAATTTTTCGTCAAGATAAATTAGTTTCTTTTGTAACTATAAAGGGGGATGTCTCATAAATACATGAATATTTTAAAATTACATATAAGTGTAAGTTAATTCCTATTAGAAAATGTGAAAGCTGTTAGCAACAAACTTATTCGCATGGAAGTGAATTTCGTTAATAGAGAAAGATACATCAAAATTTGATTTATACAGAAATCACTCTACACAATGAATCCAATCAATCTTCAAATTTGTTCTATAAAATGCAAGGTATACAAATGACTATAGTATCCCATGTGAAAGCTATAACATCGCGCATCGTCATTGCCCATTGTGCTGTTAACGCGGGCGTTACTTAAAGTACTCCACTAGTGAAGCTTTGTTTTACTTCAGCCACGTGTGATTCGCCGAGTTTTCAAATTACTTGGTGAGCGCGGTGGAATCTACCGATGTCATTACTGTTTTTAAGATGAAAATTGTAAAGATCATAAACATTAAAATATATTCTTTTTCAAGAAATCAATAGTTTCAGTTGAAATTTTTTTTAATTGCCACTCTGTTAAATTAGACTTGTGAATGTGTGTGTAAATTTGAGAGTTTTTTTTATTTACATGTAATCTTATATCAAAGCAATATTATAAAATAGGGTTTTTTTCAGTTAATATAAATGATAAAAAAAAATTTAATTACAAGAATATATGCTGTTCCATCTTTTCACAGGAAGTTTTACAATATTGTAAAGAGATAAATGAAACTTACCAATTTATATTATATTACAACCATTCTGCATTTCCCCAAATTGCTGGTGAATGATTTTTTCAAAATGTAGATATTGCTTTTACATAAAAAATATGAAATTTACAAAATTTCATTTTTTTAGTGAACCACACTGTCAGAATAATTTACATAAAATTTCAGGTTTTATTCCTATCCATACAGGAGAGAATAAGAGCTACACACAAGCTTCTGAATACTAACACTATAACATTGTATTTTTAAAATAAAGATAATATAAGCAATCCTTGACAACTTTATAAATTTAAGAATTTAATTGATAAGTTTAAGAAACTGTTCAGTAATAATAAGTTACATAGAAGTAAAACATTTATCAAAAATTGAAATTTTATATATTCATTTTTAAAGTAAGATTATGTTTCCAAAATGAAGTTTTAAATGCAAGAAGTCAACTATGATCAGTATGCCATAATATTTATGTATACAAAATATTATTACTTTTGCTTAGAGAAATCAATTAAAAATATCAGATATCAATACTATAAGAATGAGAAATGAACTTAGTATTTATTTAATCATACATATTAAACAATGTTTCAAGCAAATAAACTACTAAAAAATGTTTTTTATTTATTGATTTTGTTAACACATAAATATCAACTTCAATGTTAGGCAAGTGAATTCTTCCACATAACTGAATTATTCTAAACATCTATATTCGTTTACACCAGAAATTTTATTCACCAATGGTATTTGTAGTGTTTATGATATTCTGCAAGAAAAATAGAAAAAATTATTTAAATAAAATGAATATGATCAAGATAATTTAGTAATTTAATAATTTTTAAGCAAATTAATTAGTAGACTCATTAAAATAAATGTTAACATAAAGATTTAATTTTATCCAATTATTTTTTTATATATATTTAATATTTATCAATAGTTTTATAAAAACATTTTGATAGATTTTATATCTCTGTTAATCTTTAATAAATTCCAGAAAAAATCTTCACGGTTTAAAAAAAGACAATTATAAATAAAGTAGCATATATAGTTACTACAGATTAAAGTCATTTATTAAATAACTACTGTAAAAAAATTTTTTAATGGTTTATTAAGTAAAATTCATATTCCTGAATTTCACACAACCAGCAAACTGCTAAATACAAATTATAAAGTAATAATGAAAGTATTCTATAAGATCAAATAAAGGGAGAAAGATGATTCAATCAACTCTTATTAATGTCAATCATGATATTTTTATTCTGGGGAAAAATGCTGTTTACAAGTAGAAGTACAAAAACAATTATGTTAATTATGTTAGGTGTATTGCTTAATGCAACTAAATGTAACAAAATTTAAACCAAAATTGGTAGTTTCAGAAAAAAAAATCTTTTTACTAAAGGGAAACATTTTACAAGCATTATTTTATTGCTGTTAATATGAACTAGAAAATTCTTTTTAAATAGCATTTAGTGACTTACTATTAGCAATGGATTCTTTATTAAACACATAATTTCTTTTACTACATACTCTCTCTTTGGTTTAATAATTCCTATTTTTTTGGTATTTAGTTTGATTTTCTTATTTACAATATTTAATACTTTTTAAAATTTTGATGTTAAATATTCTTATATTCTGATATTTAGTATTATATTCGATTTTGATTTATTCAGATAAAAATTTGATTGCACAAGACTTTATTATGAATATGCGAAATCTTACATAAAATCAGTTTCTTTTTGGGCTAAAATTATCTAGTGAAGTATGGCATTTACATACTATTTGAGAATTATAAGATTTTTCAATTATACTTGTGATTTTATAAATAAAACATTTTATATCTTTTCAGTATAAAGTAAAAATTATAGTATGCTGAAATATATGCAAACACTTTCGTAGAGGATAACTTTAAGTATTTTAAGATTAGAAGCACTTTCTGTTTTGCCTAACTTTTTTGCTTATTAGGAAAAAGTTACATATCTAAACCTATCAAGCCTTTCTGTATGTGAAACTATCCAAAATAACTTTAAGTAATTTCTCCTTTTCTGTTTTTCAAATCTATCATCAATTGCTTTAAATCATAGGTTTTCAAAGTGGTCCATAGGAGACCATTCAGGGGTCCACCTAGACATGAAAAAAAAACATGGGTTCATAAATTTTAAGAGGGGGTCCACGAAAAATTGTGGTTTTCATAATGAATAACAAAATTTTTGGCTTGGATTTACTTATCAACGTAAACAGGTAGCATCATTCAATAGGTATGTAATCAAAAATATTAGAGACTCAGTTCAAACAGACTTAAATAGAACAATAGATAATAGTACAAGTGTACACCACATGTCGAGACTTGCAAAGTGCCGCCCTTGCACCGGGATGCTTGTTTAGACCTGCAAAGGGATGAAATGCGACTTGCGCTGTGCTTGCAATCTACATAAGTATAAATATGCAAAGAACAAAACAGTATTCATTTTTTTTCCGGTATATTGAACATAAAAGTGTGACTGTGAGTGAAATTAAATACTAGAAATTATTCAAAACGTGTATAAAAGAACAAAGCAGAGAAGATTAAACGTTAGGTATAAAGGTACTTTGTTGTTCAAAAATATTTATTTACGCGATGACGGCAATTCATTAAAATAGCGGTGTTTCCACAGGCATTTATTTATTGCAATGATTCTATCCTGCTGTGTTATAATAGCTATATTCTGTTAAAATCGCCTCAAAAACAAACATTTTTTACAGATCACAACCGATACGGAAAATGGCTGAATTTAAGAAGAAATGTCGACAACACAGTGTTGATTATTTGAAATTCGGTTTTCTTCTATCAACGGCAGACAAACAATTGCCCATGTGTCTTTTATGCAACAAAGTTCTGAGCAATGACTATGAAACCATCGAAGCTCAAAGACCATCTAAGAAGGTGTCATCCAAACATTCAAACCAGCCTCTTGCCAAAGGGCACAAGGGCATCACCAGGAAAATTCAAGACCCTACTTTCATGATGCCATCTGACATCATGGAAAAAACATACATGTTTGATAGGACATTTGATATAGTTTTTCCAACTAGAGACGAATGGGATAACATGTTTGAAACTAAAACAGGAGATCTAATCTGGTACACAGATGGATCACTGAAGAACAGCCTCTCAGGGCTGGGAGTTTGTGGCGTGTCACCAAGAATCAGCTTGTCTGTAAGCCTTGGGCGATATGCTTCGGTCTTCCAGGCAGAAGTTTTGGCCACTATCCACTGTCTGCGACTGAATATGAAGAAGGGCTACTACGGTAAGTGGATTCTCATTTTCACTGACAGTCAAGCCACTTTAAAAGCGCTTAATTCCTTCGAAATCAAATCTAAAATTATTCTGGAGTGTAGAAACCTTCTTACAGAACTGGCAACTAGAAACAGGGTGATCCTTGTATGGGTGCCAGGACACAAAGGTATCGAAGGTAATGAAAGGGCTGATGAGCTTGCTAAACAAGGATCGTCTTTTGTTCCCATTGGTCCAGAACCTTTTGTGGGATCAATTTGAAGACCGCAAAAACCAATGTTCTTAGATGGGAAAAACGGAAGATGTATGAAGCTTGGCTCAAATCTCCTGGTCAAACCCACGCTAAAAGTATGATCTGTAGATCATCAGCGAGAATTTCCTATGAAATTCTAAGATGCTCTAGGCAGAAGATACGTTTAATCGTAGGCTTCATAACTGGGCACTACTATTTCAGAAAACATCTCCATAAAATGGGACTGTTTCAGCAAGACCCTATCTGCAGGGAATGTCATATGCAAGAGGAAACGGCCAAGCATATCATTTATGAATGCGAGGCTCTTGCCCTCCCTAGATTAACCTTTTTAGGCATCATCCATACTAGAGAGTTACACCTAGACTCCATTAAAGGGTTATCAGACTTTATTAATAAAGTGGGTGACCCGAGCAACTGGAACTAGGAAACATTGGGTTTGGAGTTAATGGTACAAAATGCTGATAAAAGCAGAGGTGCCAATGACATACAAACCCAACTTGTAGAAGAAGAAGAAAGCTTGCATTACTGTTAGCAAAAAGCTAAATGCCATTATTTTGGTAAACTGATAGCAGTTTGAGTAATAACTCATATGATGTAATGCAAATACCCACCACACTACATGGAGTAGTTGTGATTACATCAAACATAGTGACTCTTTTACAATACATTTTGTATTATAACCTGTTTATTCTTAATAAAGTTAATGAATTTTAATACTGTAAAATAGAAGGAAAGTCATTGCCCTTATTTTATACAGCAAATATGTGTACCATATTAATGATTAAAAATTCAAGATGAAGTAAGCTTATCTGATGACAAAAGTATTAGCTTTTCAGTTTCAGGAGCAAATATACTTAAGACAGCACATAGAAACCATAAAACACCAATTGGATTGTCTACAAAAAAGAGCTGGAAAACTTTATTACAAGTTATTTTCAGTAGCAGATTAAAGAATCGGCTGTTGACTGAAGGTATTTTTAAAGCTGGGCACTACAGCTTGATTAATTAAAACTTGAGCTGTAATAAATACACCTGTTGTTTAGGTTAGATATTTAGATTTAATGTCCACATGTCAACTGTTATAGACTGCATTTATAGCTGAAATTTTATTATGTAATCTTTGGGAAATTAGTTTTTTGTTATTAGCATTATAATTCTGTAGTAAGTAATTATAATGAAATATTCGAAATTTTGATATTTGGAATTTAAAACACTACACAATTGCCAAGTTGAAGTTCGAGTGCAATCAGCATTCACTAACAAGATACTCTGCATAATGACATAATTTAAGCTGGTAAGATAATTGTGCAGCATTTGGTATGAAAATTGGAAATTGTGCCAAACCTGCACCTTTTATAGTTTTTTACCCTAATTGGTAATGGAATATTATCAATAATGAATGGAGTAATGGGATACTGCCGAAAAATATCTTTAAGTTATGATGAAACTAAGTATGAAACCTTTTAAATCACCAGGAATGGATAACATCATAATAGATTTTTTTATTAAAGAGAGCAGTACATTTCTCCAATTTCTAGTATAATTCTCAAGACAATATGTAATGACTGGACGTATTCCTATTTCTTGGAATAATTTTTATAAAATAGGAAAATCAAATTATTATGATCTTAAATATTTTAGACCTTTCAGCTTAACACTTTTTTACTGAAGGCAATTGAAAAGCTAATATGCAGATATATCAGAGAAGTCAATTTATTAGGTAAACAGACTTTTTCTTTATACGGTTATCAATGAGGTAATGATAGTATGATCCTTGATTTCAGAGAAGAACTTTAGGAGTAAAGAAATTGCTATTTTCTTTGATACTAAAAGTGCTCTTGATTAAGTACCTATTGAAATTATTCTACAATCTCATGTTAAGAAAGAATTAATGACAATATCTGTTTCTGCATTAAAATCTACTTATTAACGGATTCCTTAGTGCCTCCTTTTAGAAGAACACATAATGATCAAAGCCAAAATTGGATGTCTTTAGGGAAGGACTCTTTCAATCATCCTGTGGTGTTGTGTTTTCGATTTCCTTCTGGAGGTTTTAACTATTTACAGCACCATTGGTTACATAGATGATCCAGATCTGGTGAAACAATCTCTAGCAACATATCTAATGCCCTCAAACAAGTTGAAACTTGGTTAGTAATGAGATCTTCTGTTAAATCTGAAAAACCACTGATTGCCTTCACTCAAAAAGAGAAAAACTTTAATTCAATAAAAAGGGGGAATGCTAGAATTAACTTGTATAGAAAAAGTAAATTTCAGTAATTTTAATATAAACTTAAGTTAGAACAGGTATTTAAATTTTTGTATTGGAAGAACAAAAACATTATAGGCATGTAGAAATACATTTAAGAGAGATTGGAGAAATATTCTTGTCAATTACACATTTAAACCATAATCATTTCCTCATTTTACTCAGTGATCTAGGACTAGAAATAAAAGTGCTAAGACAGATTTACTAAGATTGGAAAACTTAACATTACAGCTATCTGCATAGATGTATTAAAACAACCATTTCTACTTTGGAACTTTTGCTTGATATGACTCTCTTTTTTCAAATCAATGGAAAGATTACTCTAAATTTTTATCCTGGAAAACCTTAATGCAGATATAACTAATCATCCTTTTATAAGAATGACAACTGATTGCTAAATAAAGCTATTAACAAACCTTAAGAAGTCAAATTTCCCTCAGAAGACTGATAATTTTATCATGATTGAAAATTGTAACTATTTGTACACAGCTCAAAAATGGATTTCAATACGAGGCTGTTATTTGTTATTCAAGTAATGGTATAAACTTATTCCCTTTGGGAAAACAAACACCAATATTTTAAGCACAGAGAGAAGTCTTTATACCACTCTCATATACTATAGAATATTCTTGGACATTGTTGAAGAATATTCTTGGGCTGTAGAACTACTTTTGTAGAAAAATTATCAGTTTTAACAATCAAGCTCATATTTACAGAAATTTATTTTAATTTCTATTAATGTTTAGTTATAATATTGTATGCAAAATTAATCAACAATAATTCTATCATTTTAATGTATGTACCCAGAAACTCTTGTACCCACAAGTTAGCTGATGAGATGGTAAGGGATGGCTTGATTACCAATTTATTGGTCCTAAACCAACTCTGGGTATTCCTGGGGCCTGAGCAGCTACCAGGCGCGTCGGTAGGTGGTGGATCACCGAACGTCCTGTAGGAATGACAGGATAGCCTTGAATATAGAATCAGAGGCCGCGAACCAGCTCCCGTAAACCCTGGTGTTATGCGTTCCGTGCCTAGGGCTAATTGGCACCGCGGTATTGGTGTCTTAACGGAGCCTCTAGTTGCCTGGCAAACTTCTAGAGTAATTTGCCTTGCCCAGTATCTCAGGCAATGCTGGGTGGACTTATATTACCTGAGCTTATAAATTGTTATCTTGTGGCTGAAAAGACACAAGAAATAACAAGCCTTTCTGCATCTACAGGTGATGCCTCTGAAGTTGACCTTGCTGAAAAAGACAAGTGAACTCAGAGGCTGTCTTGTAAAGGGGCAGTAATGAATCCTTCACTTGAGGTAGAAATGACCTCCAAACCATCTTCTGGTGAAAGTCAGGAAGCTATCCCTAGTATGACTGACTCTCTGACCAGATGGGACTATTTCAGCAAGACCCTATCTGCTGGAAATGTCATACGCAAGAGGAAACGGCAGAGCATATCATTTATGAATGCGAGGCTCTTGCCCTCCCTAGATTAACCTCTTTAGGCATCATCCATACTAGAGAGTTACACCTAGACTCCATTAAAGGGTTATCGGACTTTATTAATAAAGTGGGAGACCCGAGCAACTGGAACTAGGAAACATTGGGTTTGGAGTTAATGGTACAAAATGCTGATAAAAGCAGAGGTGCCCAATGACATACAAACCCAATTCTAAGAAGAAGAAGAAGAACTCTGGGTATTTCAAAGTAATTTGACAGTTGCAGTATTTTTTATTTCTTCAGAAAACAATTCTTGAAGTGGTGTGACATCGGCAGTTAAAGACAACCAGAAACCTTATTCATATTCTATACAAACATGAAATTTTTACTGTATGTAGTTTGATTTGTCACTTAGCAGTCATTTTTTTGTAGATTAGAGTTAATTATATCAGGATCTACAGTTTAAATTGAATTATGTACTACAAACTTTCTAACTTGAGATGAGATTTGAAACAATGAACTGTTGAACCAAAAGTCAGAAAACTAAACATTCAGATACAACTAGATTTGATCACCAGGGTTAATATAAAATTATACTTTTGATCCTGCAGGAAATCACTGTTAAATGCTAGCTGAATTTAACTTCAGCTACTGACCTCTTTAAACAAGGCTTTTTTTAAGGTACAGTATAATAAACCTTTGGTCACAGTGTTATGTTTCTAAGTAACTATCCCTTTTAATTAATTTACTATTAAGTTACATACTGCACAGAAATTTTGAGGAATACATTTTGTGCTGATTAATAATAAACAAATTAATATAAGAAACAATATTATTTACAGCATTGATTTAACTTTATTGATTTGAAGATAACTTTGCCAAGTAGTGTTTTTCATGATCTATTATATTTTCTTAATAAGTATTTTCACAAGTTGTGTAAAATTAACTTCTGATAATAAGCTTTTAGTTACGCAATTTTTTTGAGAGACATTATTAACAGAAATACTCAAAATTGCAATGTTCATTATCCCAAATAATACCAATTTATCCAAATAATGCACAATTTTAGTTGGTGAGAAAATGCTTGACACTATTTTCTCACTACATCGCAGTGTTGAAACAAAATAGAATTTATAAATTTCATGAAAATGATTTCATAATCAACCAATTGTGAAACAATTATAATGTTAAAGAAAATTATTTAAAAAATGTTTTCTATGACAGTTATATTTAAAAACTGCCAAAATCAAAGCTAAAGCATATAAATCTGCATTTTTATACTTACTGAGATGTTCATAATTTATAATGTAGAACAAAACCATAGATCCTACAACAATATGAATAACAGGAGTAAGTTTTGCTTTCTTTGGCTGGACATATTTGAATTGCCAACGCCACCATGCTGTAAAATAAAAGCTTGTTATAATAAAAGTAGTACACAAATTTGAACTATAACATAAAAAATAAAAGTTCAAGTTTTCATAAGTAACTATATTTTCAGCTTAAATCATGGTTAAATCTGGACAAATAGCAAAATTTGAGTTTGAATGTGATTGGGACTTTGAAATCTATATATCACACAAATAATGTAATTTAGTTTGGATAGTAAACTGGGGAATACTAGGCACAAAAATTTGAAATCGCACCAAACCTGTACAGTCTTCAAGGAATTTACCTAAAAATTTTAGCAAATACTGAAAATGGAAATCTACTACTGGAGATATTTTAATTAAGGGTATTTAATTTCTTCTTAAGGAAAAGCAATTTGTTAAAACCTCTGGGAAATTATTTAAAAAAAAACAAAAAAAAAACAATTATTTATCTGAAAAAAGTGCAAATGACATTTTTTAAAAATATGAATTTAAAATTAATATAAATCAATTACTTAAGTCTAATATACATTTTAATGGCCTTGCTAAATATAAATAATGAAGCTTTTCTGGAATATGTGCAGAAAATTATGACAGTGATTTACCATAAAAATAAATTTTTTACTTGTAATTAATATTATTTTTTATCTATTTATAAAATTTTTAAAATCATCAGCATGGGAAAATAACTTAATAGCATCTAAATTTGTCGACAATAGTATTATATTTATTATTGAATTTCATTACTTTTAACACTGATAAAAAATACAAGTCAACATTTGAACTTTGGAAAGCAATTATAGTGCTAGAGAAGACACTCTTTTTACGATACCTAATTTGCGAACACTCACAATTTTGACTAGTGGCTAGTTTCTAATATGGTCCTATACATGCAATAGTTTTAATTCCCACCTACAAACTACAATTTTGAAAAATCCACTCAATTTATCTCCAGTAAAGGAGAAAAATGATTAGATTGAGAGAATACAATGCTTTTATAAGTATGTGGAAAGAATTCTTCCTTACTGTGTGACACACAGTTTTGGTTTATCACTTCACTTTTTGCAAACAAAAGGCTCAAATAGAATAAAACTTGGTTTAAAGTGAACCCTGAACCACTACAAATGCATGCTTGCGATGGGAGTTGAACTTATGAACTGCTAAATTGAAAGCTAGAATGCTAATCATTTGTCCAGCAGCTTGCATAGTAAGCGTGGAAAGGAAAAAAAAAAAAATTAAGAAAATTGCTCAACATATAAAAAGAAAATTAAAAAGTTTAATCAACAATAGTTATTTTTTGCACTAAGCAAACTTACACATGATAGGAAATTGATGGTTAAAAACTTTAATTTTATCCTGCTTTTAATTCTTCTATCATTTATTTATTGGAAAGTATTACAGACTAGTGTTAGCTGAAGCTTTATTTTTAACATAAGATTTATTTTATATAAATACTATTTTAGTAATCATTCAGTGTATTTATTTTGCATCCAAACTTGAGAATTGTGGTAAATTCATCCTTAATAAACTAAATGGCACTGGCATCAATAATAAAAAGGCAATTTTTTACTGCCCTAAAATAAAAATGTACTGAAGTTTTATAAATAAAAACATTTATATACTTGTTATATATATATAATTAAATTTATGCAACTTACCTCGACTTACAGCTTGAGTCATTGCAACAGGAGATTTATTTCGTCTTGAAATCCAGGATCCAAGTTCACCCAATTTTACTTCCCCAAACGGAATGTCTTCTAAAGTTTCAAAATAAAAAAGTATAAATTTTTTAATACTTAAAATTAAACAAATAATTTTCACCAGTGAATGATATGAGTAATTTTAAGGTAACAAATGAAAATTTCAACATAAAATTCTATAGTCAAAAATTTCATCACTAGTAAATAAATTAAAGATTACATAATGCTTTAAGATTCCTTAAAGGCATTGCAAATAATTATAAAATAAGTCCTTAGAAACTGAATTTGCAAAGGCTTGATGTCAATGAAATAGCCCAAATATAAAATACAGCAAGTGGTATGCATTTTATGAGAAAGTATTGAATATACAATAATTTTCAACTGTTAATCACATCAAAATTCAATACTTAAAAGTGAACAATGCTTGAAATATTTTTTTTTCAAAACTAGGATTACTAAATAGAATTTTTTCCAAGACCATTTTGCTTAGCAGTACTTAAAATATGAAGTATGAACATGTTCAGCTTGAAAGTAAGATAAGACAAGCAGAAATGCCCAATGACATACAAACCCAACTCTAAGAAGAGGAAGAAGATAAGATTTAAAAACAATCCTACCTTACTGGAAGATACTTAATCGATAGGATTGAGAATCAATACAGTTAGTGGAACTGGTTAATTTATGACTAAACGTTTTTACTTTTTTGCTCACAATGGTTTATCAAACCAATAAATTGGTAGAACTGGATTATATGCTCTATATCATTTAAATCAAAGATCAATCAATAACTATCAATAAAATTTCCTTTTAGATAAATTTTTCTATGGTTTAGCTTAACTTTCTCTCTGATTCAGTCAGTGTCAGAAACTTTATTTAAAATTTAACTGAATTTAACATGAATATCTAATTTACATGCATCTTTGTTCAAAATGCTTATTGTTTAAACTTAATCTAAGTTACAGTTTATTAGTACACATTTTACTTTGACATGGATAATTAAGCTTGTATTTCCCCCATTTAAATATAATATATTTGAAAGATATAAAATGCATCAAACAACTCATTAAAATGCAGAACTAACTTTTAAGAACCATACAAATACTTAAGATGAGGACTTACTTTTTTTATAAAAAGTAGTAGTATCATAAGAATCATGAATATTTCTCATTTCCCCATTTAAATGTAATATATTTTACAAAAATAAAATACATAAAGTAATTCATTAAAATGCAGAACTCAGTTTAAAATTATGCATATTAAACAGTATAAATGATTTAGAGGACTTACTTTTCCCATAATAAGTAGCAGGATCATAAGGACCATGAATTTTTTCATTATATTCAGCAGGTAAGCGTCCGATATTTTTAAGAAATCCAAAAACCATATTTATAGCTTTAAATATTAATTCAATTCAAAAGTAAATTTATGATGACCTTTACAACATAACAGATATCCTACCGACAATGTTGCCGTTGCCACGCAAACTTTTGAAAACGTGAAACGTGAAAAAAGTGAAACGAAAAAGGAAACATCATCATCTACATTCGATATTAAAATATGACAGCAAAAAGGCATATCGCGTAACAGGAGGATATGCTGCTTTTTACTGATGCTTCCAAACAGTGATAAAACTTGGTTAATGCAATAGTTAATTTTACAAATAGTGTTAATAACAGGAAAAATGGCACTACTTTATAGCAGTCTCTAAAATCTGCGCTGGACCAAAAAAATAAATAAATAAAAATAAAATAAATATGTAACTTTCACAGTTTCTCTTTCTTGCATCTGCTCTTTCAGTTTGTTCCAAGACATCACCGACTATTATTAAACTGCTTCGATCCCAAATACAGTAATCTACTCAAAGGTGTTTGTCAATACAATTAGCTTAGGTCCCTGGACATTCAGGGATTGCAGGCAATGAAACCGCTTAATCATTGGCGAAAGTAGCAACAGTGAGTCAATATGCTATAAGATCCATTCGTCCTGAAAAGCTGGAAAAACACACCAGGAAACTTTTCTTTAAGGAAAGATTCAATCAATGGAATACTTACAAATATGCATTCACTCATCTCACATCTGTTCGCAAAAATCATAGGCTTTTAACGAAATCCCGACTAAAAGACGTATGGCTGGCCAAAGCTAGAACAAGATCTTTCCCTACCAATTCGGTTCTATTTAGATTTAATCTCTGGTATACAGATCGCTGTCCATGCGATGAATCTGAATCCATAGATCATATTTTCCTAGATTGTTCTTTATACGAACATTTGAGGAATCAATTACAAAAAAAATTGGGAATAGAAGCATTATCATTCGAAGATCTCTTGGATATTTGAATCATCTTCAAATCTGGAAATTAAAGTTCTTGCTTGCTGCGAAGTTCTACGTCTATTTAAAAGATCTTAGTCTTAATGATATAAAAAGTGAAATTTGTAATGTCTAAAATCTTTGAACTGCCTCTATCACAAATTTTGTTGATCCGAATAATCTGCTTATATAAAGATATATCCCTTAGTGTTCACCGATTAATTAAAAGACTTTAACCGATTTTTCTACAATAATGTTAGTCAATTGACTGTAAATCATCTCCAGATATTCTCTTCAATGTGAGCTACAAGCATGACTATTATTTTTCTCATGTAAGATGCAACAATACAGCTTTAAATGAAAAAAATGCGTATTTATTGCATAAATTTAAAATAACTTCCTTCTAATTTAGTAATTCAAAACAAAATCCTTTGTTATCTCATTATGAGTTACACATAATGTAGACAAACCTATAAGATTAGCTTGGCCCTACCTTGGCCGTCCAGAAAGGTCCAACGTAGGTTACCAAGCTTGGGCATATCTTGGCAGTCCACATTGGTTCTATTAGGTACAGATCAGGGCCTTCTCATTTCTTTGTAATTGTTGTTATTATATAACAAAATGTAGACCATCCAGGATTGGCCCAATATAGATGACAAATACTGAATCTAGACAAAGCCACGATTAGCCAATATAGTGCCAAACTATTTTTCTACTTGGGATGAAGCTGTCCAGTAACAAGACAAAATCTCAATTAGAAGATAATTGCGTTAACGAAAATATGGGCCGCAGTTGAAATAAGAAATGTAATAAGCTTTTTTTGCGCTTAAAGAATAACTCTCCACCTGAAATTCCTCGGCTAGTGTCGGAAGTGAATGCAAACGTGTAAACTCACGAAAACAGGTGTGGTTTTGATTAGTGTTGCAAGGATGGGAAAAAACCCGGTTTTTTTCCGGGAATAAACCGGGTTTTTTCCCATGGAAATTTTGAAATATTCCCGGGAATTTTCAAAATTCCCAAATTTTTAAAATTGGGGAAAAATTTGAATTTTCTTAAAAATTTATAATTTTATAACTATTAAAACCACATAATATATTTAAAAAGATATATTTTAATGATTTCTACTTTTATTTATGGCAATAGAAATTTCTGAAAACATTTTGAAAAGGATGACAGCCATTTGTAAAGATTGGAGATATTTCTAGATGTGTTCATTGCAATTCTTATTCGTAATGTTTATTATTTGAATGTGTATTTTTTAAATTTTTGGACAGAAATCGCTTAGATATGCTGTCTTTCAATATATATATATATTCCTTGAAAAATTTTTCTCAAAAATATTATTCTACTATTATTTATAAAATGTTAAATTAAACGCAGTAGATTAGATTGATAACTGATTCTAAAATTGCATACGAAATTTTTTTATAACGTCAATCGTTAGTGTATATAGATATTCATTTTGTTTTTCATTAGATATCTGGAGTTACTTTTGATCAATTTAAATAAAAGTAATAGCCTGGATGTACATTTATAGTTTAAAACACTCAGAAAGTAATTTTTAACTATTGTGCTTTTATTTTCTGTGGTTAAATCATGTTTAAATATCTGTTTATCGATTAAGATTTTGAGCGTATTGTATACAAAAAGACTATCATTTTCTCTTGCCATCAAAAGTAATGATGTGAAGTATACTGATAATTTTATTTGGCATTCTTAACAGGCAAGACTTTTTTTCTTTTGCAAGTTTTTTATACATAGATATACTTCATAAATGTTTATATAATTGCTGTAGGATTTATTACATAGTGTTGTGTACTTTCTATAGAATACTGATACAAAAACCTTCGTAACAAAACTGATTGTTCATAGATTATAATAAATACTCATTCTTATTAATTTTAGTGGAACGTTTTCCCAATTTTTTACTGTTATACTTATTAAAGTTTATAAATTTGGTGTTTAAGATTTGGAAAATATCTGAACTTTAATACTGTCACATAAAAAATGTTGTGTTTAAAATTGCTAATTATTTGCTAGTAATAAAGAAGCAGGAAAATCTCTTGATATTATTCCTTATCAAAATGAAGCTATTATCATTCAAAATGTTGGCAAGAAATTAAATAGAAAAACTAGATTTAATTAAGCATGTTGGATCTCATTACTAGTTAATTGTTTATTAACAATTTGACAAATCAGTAATTTTGTTGGACTACATCGCAAGAATATTAAATTTCATTCATTACTATGAACCTTTTAAAATTTGAATATGCATGTTAGTTCCAATAATTTTAGATTTGTAGAGATTTATATCATCATTTTGCTTTTACTGAGAAAATTAAGAGTTAAATAGTTGCATTTGAAGTTACTCCTTAAATTTTGATGAGTGTTTCCTATAATAAATGAATGTGAATTGGTCCAGTTTGCATCAATAATAAACTTCTTTACCTGTATTATAACCATTAAATCCTGTTTGTCCTAACTAGCAGAACCTGTCACCTATGAGCATTTGCCATTTCCTCTTTTTCAACATCTTGAGATATCTGTTTCCCATCTTTTAGGTGGTATTTGATGATTTTTTCAATAATTTGGAAAAAGTAAAAATTGAACTTGATTGGATAGTATTTATAATCGTATTTAAATTATTCCATGATATAGCTTTTGTGTTTGTTACATTATAGTTTAAAATGAACTAGATAATAGATAAAACTTTTGATTTTCACCATAATTTCAACCAATTTCATGTTGATTAATTTGTGTGAGCTGAAAAGTGCTTTTAAAAGTTCTGCTTAATTAAAGGATTATGTCATATAGAGATGTTTATATATATATATATGCAGATTACATCATTTCATAATTTTAAATATGTATACACACATAACATAATCAGGGGCTTAGTGAATCGAGATTGTTTCTCAATTCAAAAACGTGTCTTGTGTATTTTCACTATAATTATTATCAACTATTACAGAATATGTTGATGGTTGGTAATGACACACTTATATGAGATTGTAAATAATAATGTTGATGTGTGATATGTTTAATGTTACTTCATATAAGAGTTTTTAAAAATTCTAAATTTCATTGTATTTTATATTTATCCCAGAAAAAAACAAACTTTTCATCTATGTATTTAAAATTTTTTAACGAGAGCTGAAGTTCACAAGTCTTCCTTCTGACAGCATATCTATGACCAACATGCATTGATTTACAATGCATTTAAAATTCTTGAAACTTGCTATTTTAAAATAATCAAAGATCAGAAAGGAGGAAGGATATTGTTTATAATACCTCGCTACTAGGATTTATACCTTTCAGCATTACAAGGGCTTAAGTTTCGACACATTTATATCATTGGTCATCATGTTGGTGTTGCATCGTGAAAGTAGTAGTATAAACATTGAAAAACTAATATTTTAAAACTTTTATTTAAGATATTTAGTGTCATTTGCTTGTTTTAAATATAATATTAGTCTTACAGTAAAATATGTAGCATCAATTTTATACATTATTTATAATAATTTTTGCTATATCCACTTCAGTTGTCATGTTGAACAACTATATTCATAAAAATGTATCAGTATTTATTAAACAATATTTTTATATTTGTAAATATTAGGTATTTTCTACCATAGAAATAATACCTAATTTTATTTCACTGGGTAACAGGTATAAACATATTTAGATGGGATCTTTTTATTGTGCAGATTTCTAAGTGCATCTGTACAATTTTTAAAATCCTTTCTGAACAAATTGTTTATTGTTACTTCAAGTTTTTGAATTGGAAATATATAATTCACAAAATTACAGATTTGTCAATTGCAACATTTTTTTTTTCAGAATTTATTTGCTTGGCTTTCATAAATTCTTTTCATATCATAAAATTGCTTCCGTTTCTAGTTCTAAAGTCTGATAAAATAGAAATATTTTCAATGACACAGATTATCAATAATTTTCTAACTCACCCACATTTTCTGCCTTATCATTTAGAAATGATGAACAACAGTTTAAAAAGATTTTGATTCTACCTTACTGTTTTGAAATCATTTTTAATGTAAAAAATTGTTTTGAAAAACTCAATGAATTACTCAACTGTAAGTATTTTGTAATTGTATAAATTAATGTTTCAGATCCTTGCAAAAGAAATAAAAATGGTTTTATTTAAAGTCTGCATTATATATTATACTTAAAAAAGTGTTAATTAATCTTAAAATATAAAAGAAATTTTTTTTAAATATTTCATATATAATAAAAGAAAAAGTTTTATTCATGATTACATTTGTAGATGAAATTTTTTCATAAATTCTTCAAAATTTTTTCAAAATAAGTTTCAAAATTTTTTCATAAATATTGATGATAATTTCCTTCTGCAAATAAAGATATCTATAATTGGAATGGAATAACATTTGCTGTTTCAATGCAACTCAAAATTACACGCAAATTGTAATAATGCTTTGACGCTTGCTTATTTCATAGGATTTTTGTCACATTAATTCCTACAAGATATGATTTAAATGATGACTCGCTGGAAGAGCTTTTTTGTTCACAACTTACATGTCGCTTCACCACATACTTTCATTTACATATTGGTTAAATTTGTACAACATTTACACATATTCAGTTGAGAAATATTACATGAAACAGTATCTTTTCCTATCATTGGTAAATTAAAGATTTGTCAATTAGAAGTCAAAACAAAAGTGAAAGCAATTTGTTGACATTATTTAATTTTAAATCATCAATTTTCAGTTTATTACAAAGACTGAAAAATGAAGTACTACCTTACTTTTATCAAATAATTTGTTTTTAAGAAATTTAATACATTAAAATTAAAGTGAAATCATTTTTTTAAAAAATAAAGCCATTTCGAAAGAATAAGAAACAAATCTATCATATAAAGAATGATCGCAAAAAATAATAAATCTTAAACAACTTAAAAGAACTGAAAATGGAATAATAGAAATGAAGAAAAGAATCTTTATTTGTTACAGTGAAACAATATTATTTTTGGTCAAATAACTTTCAGTTTATTTTCATAGTTTCATTAAATATATATTTGTGAGAAACATAGGCTTCCCAACAATCGTAGCGACATATTTCGCCATACATACACCGATATAAAAATATCCCCTAGGGACGAAATTTTTCAATACTATATTTTTTACAATTTTAATGTTCATATTTTATGCTTTTCACTGTTTTTATGAATGCTTATTGTAGAAATTAAATTTCACTTTGTTTAAAAATTATTTATAGATACCAAATTTTACTTCACTTCGTTTCATATATATGCGAAAAAAAGAATCTCTAAAACGAAATATGATTGGCTGAGTTTATTCCCTAAAAATTCCCAATATTCCCCAAAATTCCCGGTTTTTTCCCAAAATTCCCGAGTAAATTCCCAAGCTTCAAAAATCCTGGGAATTTTACATCTCTAGTTTTGATGCACGGAATTAGACAATGACAAAACAAATTTGCTAAATGAAGAATTCAAAGTGATCGTCGCATTAGTTTTTAGTACAATTGCAGAAGAACTCAAAATCTCAATTGACAGTGCGCCCAATATTGTGCATGACCAGTTGGGCTACAGGAAGACGTGCTCGTTGGTTATCGAAACCACTCAAAGACATTCATAAAACCACACGAATGGGTTATCTGGAACGCCTAATGCTTTATCATCGGGAGGGCGTTACCTTCCGACACCGTATCGTTACGGTGATGAAACATGCGTGCATCATGTGACACCAGAGTGGTAGCAAGCCTCAAAGTCGTGAAAAGATCCCTCATCCCCATCGTAGTAAGCGCAAAGTAACGCATTTTGTAAAGAAAGTTATGACCACAATATTTGATACTTTCAAGGCGTGCTACTGGTTGATTTTCTCACTCATGGAACAATAGTGAATGCTGCCGGCTATTGTGCTATAATGGGTCAATTGTGAGAGGCAATCTGCCGTGATACAGGGATTGCCCACGATAGGTGTCCAGTTGTTGCATGACAATGCCCGACCGGATATATTCACACCTATGAGCGATTTGTTACAGTGTTTCTGGTGGGAAGTATTGGACCACACTTCTTACAGTTCCGAACTCGCACCAAGCGATTACCATCTCTTTGGTCCTTTACAGAAACACTTAGGTCAGCATTTGAGAACCGATACGGAATTTCAGCAAGCCGTTTCACCATCTTAACGCTGATTTCTTCGATGCCGGTTTCGATGGTTTGGTGTACCGATGGGACAAATGCCTAGATAATCATGGTGACTAAGCCGAAAAGTAATATGTACATGTGCCTTCCTACACTGTATATATATATATATTTTCTCCTGAATAAAAGTTTTTCTAAATGGGCTTGTTATCTTACTTTTTGAAACACCATCGCATTTTTCTTCATGCATAATTTCTTCTGATTTCGAGGTTATTTCTGATAAGGCTCGGTTGTTTGGTAAGTAAAAGCTTTTTTTTCCCAAATAAAAATACGTGGCGGTTTCGATAATGTTAGACTAGAGGTATAAAATTCCTGGAAGTTTTGAACAACGGGAATTTACTTGGAAATTCTGGAAGTAAACTGGAAATTTTTTGGGAATATAGGCAATTTTGCGGACAAAAACTCAACCAATTAGCTTTCGTTTAATGAATTGCTTTGCTTTACGTATATGAAAAAAGTGAAATAAACCATGAAAACATGAATGAATATTATATATATATATATATATATATATATATATATATATATATATATATATATATATATATATATATATATATATATATATAAGGACTGTCAGAATAAGTATTGACATTTTTATGTTTCTGCCATTATAAATTTGTACACAGAGATAGAAAAAATTTTTTTTCCTTAACATTGATTTATAGTTATTCTAAATTGATCATTAACGCAAAATTGTTTTCACTTCCTGGAAAACTTTCTATTGCTGGAATTAGTAGTAGAAATCATAAAATAAGTGAATATTTTTCATTTTAGAAAATGTCTAATAGAAGAAACATCAAAAATTTCTAAATTATCGGAATAATTTTAAAATTCCCGGTTTACGGGGAAAGGAATTTTCCGGGTTTATATACTTCCGGAAACACAGCCGGTTTTTTTTCCTCCTTTACAATGCTAATCACAGATACGTTAGCATACTCAAAACGGGTGGAGTCGGCGTGCGCAGTAAAAGATTACAATATAAAGAAGGATGTGCATGCAATTGCTGATATTCATTGCAAGTAAGTTCTTTTTTGAAATATGGCCAGTAGAAATCCATTGGAATAATGACCGGAAAGCTGGAGGAAGGGGGTAATGTGACTAGTGTAGCTGATGAGTTCCAAATCAACAAAAATGTTTCGAACACTTGGAAAGCCTTCCAAACTATAAGTATAGCTGTTAGAAAAGTTGGTGATGGCCAACCCAGCATGAAAATTGCAGTAGATGACCAATATATTGTCATCCAGGAGAAATGAGTTCGAAGCCAGTTAACAAACGCCATTGCTCAGCTATTGTGCACAGCAACGGGCGACAAGTGTTATGGTTCATTGGGTCTAGATACTTTCCCTCGTCCATCGTTCTGAGTACTGCATCCTCTTCAAAGCTGGCCATCGACACCATCGTTTAGGGTCAGGGCTAGGGAAAGAGAAGGGCTGGCTCAAATGCTCCTCAAAACTGCCACCGGAAATAGCCGTTGATGACGTAGTCAGGCATCGAAGGAGAATAAGCTGCCTGGAGTTTCTAAGCAAAATACTTATTTTTTATTTTTAAGTTCATTTTGTTTTTAATCAGAGAGTGAAAAAAACTACAAATGCCTCTCAAATTTTTAATAAATTTGCAATTATTATTTATAATAAACCCAAAAAATTATTATTAATATTGAAATTAACTTAAAATTGTACAACCAATATAAAAATATATTTACCTATTAGCTTCAGTTTATCTTGATTTTTTGACTATTGATCCATTTCTTGTTTTTTTGTTAAGCTTTATTATGAGATACTATCGCTGCATTTCTATTTAAATACCTAATTCGTACAAATGTTCTCAAGCGACAAAAAAGTTTAATTGCCTTTCGATTTACAGTAGGAAAAGAAGACTGTTTCATTTATTAATGTTGCTATGACATTTTTCCCTTTAGAAAATTTGTCGCCATGAAATTTGCGAAACATTATGTCCATTTGTTTTATAGTTTCCATCCATGCTTTTGTTAGAAAAGTAAGTCCCCCTGCAGAAATTAAATTAATCCACTCGGAATGATTGGGCATATCGACTGAATTTCTTGATATAGTTCCAAGTGAATTATCTTTAATTTTATAAGCAATATAACCTGCCACATAAACCATAGCTTCTTTTTCAAATTGCGTTTAAAGTTTCTTTTGAGTATCAAAGTATTTTTGCACTCCAAAAGTAGCTTTTCCCCCATCTTCCTATTCCTCATTTATCCCCATCTTCCTAAGTTTAACGTTCTCCTTTTGAAGTAATGTTATTTTCGTTTTTAATTTTTTATTTCATTTAAAAGCAATTTTTTATTTGATTTCAATCATTGAATTATTCTTGTTGTAGAAGTTCGATTTCTTTTTGCTCATTTTTAAGGAACTTCACTGTATTTTCTGCGCATAATATTCTTTTTTCCAATTCTTCTATATTTTTTAAATATTCATTGCATTTAAGACATTTAATGTCACCATCACATTGATTTTCTGTAGCACATAATTTATATATGTGGAATCACACACTCAATTCTTTCAATAGCTTCTACTAATCTTCTTCTTTTCGTTTGTCTCTGTTCTCTTGGAGTATTATGAATATGTTTAAAGCCGGTAACTTAAGATTATGCATAGGCGTCGATTTTAATATTTTTCTCTCTGGCAAACCAAATAGTCGATTTTGCATGTCATCCATATATTCATTCAAATCAAAATGCTCACTGCACGCTCTAGCATTCCTGATGTTGATTTTGTCACTTCTTCGACACCTTTGCAACCATTCCTTCGAAAGCATTTGAACACATAGCAACAGCACACGATGTCATGTTTTCCTCTTTAAAAATACTCTTGCTTAAAATGAAAACATTAACGTTAAACAAGCCAAAATGAATGAGAAAGCTGCGATCAGACACAAGCTAGCATAGAGAATGCCAGCCAGTCGATGCCCAGTGACGTCACGCTCTTCTCCTCTCCGGTGACAAGGTGGCATGCGATACATGAAAGCGATGAGCCAGCCCTTATGTTTTCCCTAGCCCTGGTTTAGGGTGAAACAATCAGCAGAAAAATAGAGATCTCATCAATGGAGTCAAATCCTCTTTACAGTTTTTTTCAGTGCCACAATTATTCTCAATGCCAATTGATTAGGAGAGACACGGTTTCATCCCAGTAACATCAAGGAAACAGACCGTTACAGTGGTTTTGAAGTTGTCGTCAGGGGAGACATTATGGTGAACTGGCGGAATGAGCTCCACGTTTTCTAGAAAGGTTCTGTAAATAGAAATCCCTATTGGAGGGGGCTGATCTTTCCCCATATGCACCTGTTCCAAAGTGCGATTTACATTAGGAACAAGGAACACTTACATTAGGAACTGTTGGATAATCTGGTACCGAATATGGAGAGACGGTGTGAAGGAAACACTAAAATAAGGGGAAGGCAAATCCCTTGCTAAAGAACATCTGTTTGCTGTTCTTCCTCTTGGACACACATTCATGATAATGATACTATGACTCCAATGAAGCATTTTTTTTTGTTTGATTCAATATTGTATGCATTGTATTCATTTTTGCATTATATTTTCATCATGATTTAATAGCAAAATGCTACCTTTAATTTCTGAATTTCATGTCTCTCAGATGATTTCTTTCAGAATTATTGGCTATTTGTTTAAGTCTTTCATATCATTGTATAATTAAACTCCAACAAAATATGAAGAATAAAAATTAAAATGAAAGCAAAAGAAAAATTATAAAAGAGATATGGAACATATAAACAAGAATCCTAATTTTTATTTAATCAGAACATTAATACGTGCTTAGTTAATTATATTTATTGCTATAAAGAGTGAAGATCAGAACAAATTATTTAAATCATTGTAAATATTTGTAATGATTTATCACAGAAATAAGGGTCGAAGAGTTAAATCACAAAATAAAATTGTAAGAATATTATCACACAAAACTTAAGAATTTGTTATATTTTAGATTCTAATGGGCTGAAACTCATTTGAACAATACTGTTATTCTACTAATAATTTATTGATATAAAATAAATACTAGTAAAAAATAAATTTTGCATATTTGCCATAAATTTAATGATAACATTTCATACAAATATTCCATAGGACCTTATGTTAGATATTAATTTAAGCATATGAATTATGAGCCTCAAAATTCATATTTGTAAATTAATGTCTGATCAATCAATATCGATATTAATTATAATCAATATCGATAAGAAATGTTTGCTATTTTTTTTATCCAGATGATAAGGATAAAGTTTAATTTTTGCAATCTATAAATTTTTTAATTTATTTCTCTAACATATTACAAAAACCATGACATTAATTTTGTTTAAAATTTTACTTTATAATAAAGGAATCTACCTGTTAAACAGCTTTTAATGCTTATAATTAATTACAATACAAATATTAAAAATTATTTGATGGATGACAATTTTATTTAGATTCATAACTTAATTGATGAAATATGTAAAAAAACCTAGGCAATATTATCTATGTTTATATTGATTTAAAACTGGATAGACAGCGGTGCAGGTGAACGCCGGACTGTACCTTAATGTTAACCAGCGATACTGATTTATATGGCTTCACAGTCACAGAGACCGAAAATATTTTTATCTTTTACTAAATATTTGCTAGAACGATCTTAATATTTTATAATGAAAGGTGAAAAAATCATCAAGTTACTCTAAGCTGTTTAAGATATAATTTAAAATTTGTTTTTTCATGATATCATTTATACATTGAAAACATCTTAAGTAAAGCCCATTTAATGAGATATTCTATGCCTTTTCTTGTAACAATCAAATGATTTATTGAAAATTATTTCTTCAAATTCTACTGTAACAATTATGGTATAAATTAAGAATAAAACATTCATTATTTTATATTCAATATGGTTTTCTTATATATCCTCAAATCATATTCCAAGACGAATATTTCTAAGGGACATATCGATTTATTAATAAGCAGAACAAAAAAAATCTTATTCTTTCAACAAAATTTACACTACTGACAAAATAAGCTGAATTAAAGCGAACTGTTGTGTTAAAATAACATTAACAAAATAATATAAATTATGTATAGAATAGTTATACATAATTTAGAATGTTGTATAAAAATGTATAGAATGTTATATAAAGAATAGGTCTTTATTATAACTTCCAAAAATAATTCCGCTTTTTAGATAACAGAATTAAGAAACAGGTATTGAAAAGTAGTTAAGATTGCTAAAATATAAGTGGTAATAACATTCAGTCGATTATTGGTGATAATAAGAATCCAATGTTAAGTGTTGCATACAGATTTTAAATTAATCTTTGTTGGAAAAATTCATTTAACCAGTCATTCATGAATTTTTTCACAGATAATTATTGCATATCTAATTAGAAAATATTTTTGAAATTACAAAAAATAATTTTTTAAGTTAACATGTTATCTTGATTTTCAATAAAAGAAAGAATGATTAGTTAGATTTTCATAAAATTTCATATCTCAATTTATTGAATCATGAAAAATTAAAGTAAAATGAGACATAAAAAGTCTAAATTTAAAATTTAATAGAATTCTAAATTTGATTGTTATTTGCATAATTATTAATAATATATATTTTAATGTTATTTTTTATGTATGACATTATTCCATAACATTAAACATATATTTTGCAATTGTTGAAAATAAGAGGATCTATTTTGTGTACCAAAATGTGATCTTAATCGACAAATCAAACAAAAATATTTTTCTTTCAATACTTCAATTGAATTAATTTTTTATACAAATTATTAAAAATATATCTGAGAAAATAATTAAAAAGAAATTCAATAAAACAAATATTTACTTGAAATTACAGAAAAAATAAAAGATAAATTTTTTATTCACAAAACCATATAAAAATTGCTCTGATGAATATACACACAGTTCTGCATTTTTATATGTATTAGTTCTGAATGAATATAAATCATTTTGTGACAAATAGTTGAACGCGACTGAAAAAAGTAAAACTGCATGACAAAAATAATTATATGTTGGATTAGTTGTCTGGTTTCTTTATTTTCTTTAGAATGCCTTTATTTCCATCCAAGATTACATAATCCCCTGAAAAAAAATTACAACTTAAAATAATTTCTTCTTAATTTAAATCATGCTTTTGCTTGAAAAAATTGCTGTTATTTTACTTGTAAAGAAACGATGGTTTATATTTAATATACAAGCAAAATGAAACTTTGAGAGTTTAAAATATGAGAATAAGTATATGAAAACTTTAGCATTTTACTTAAATATCACAATTTAATTAAGCTAATGATAATAACTACTTGATAGAAATTTTACTGTAATCTTATACACCAATTATTCTATTCAGAATATTCAAAAATCTGAAATGAAATATTTATCGACTCACTTTGTTTACCTAATAATTTCAAAGACTATTTGAACAGTTGGTAACACAATAGGTTGAAGTATATAACGATATATTTCTCAAATCTCTATTGCTTTGAAATTTCTATCAAACATGATTTGATGTAATTTCAAAAGTGTTAAATTACTTTTTGGAAATTTGTATATAAAAATAATACCTTTAACAATTTTCCAGAATTATATTTTTAATATAATATTAATTATTTCTCATTTTACAATAAAGTAATTTTTATTTCCATTTACAAGAATTACATTTATACATAAATTTAGATCTTCTATATAAAATGAAAAAATATTTGAACATAAGATAGGAAATGTTTATTTTGTATTTTTGAGACAGTTTTGTGAACTCATAATAATTATATAAGTGTACATCTGTCACAACTTCACAGCACCTTGAATGAATCAGTTTTTAAAATTATTTAATTTTGTTTGATCATAAACTACTTATCTTTTGTCTGATGATAAAATGCAATTATAGACAACCGTTTGGAAATATAAATCATAAATTATGAAAATATTATAACAATTACAAAATTATAATGAACCATAAAAGTGACTAAATTAAATAGTATTTAATAAATAAAGTTAAACCGTAAATATAAATGGTTAAATAAAATAAAACCTAGAATGTAAGTTTATATTTGACCTTAGCCATGTTGTAAAAACATAAAATAAACGTTTTGATAAATTTACAATTTTAATTTTTTATCTATTTTCATAGTGGGATTAAACTAATGAACATCCAGTGATAATTTATTGTAATATATTTACACCAAAATGCAATGTATATCAAAACATAAAACAAATAATGTAGGGGAAAATGAATGGTTTGTTTATCAAATACAATTTCCACAAATCAACACAATGAATCTATTGATTATCAGAATTACTCCACAGAGTTCAGTACAGATGCTACAAAAATTGCAACAGAGAATTTCTTATCTCAATAAATAATTATTAGTTACAATTGAATTTTACTTTAAAATTTTTATAAAATCTGAAAAAAATGATATTGTCTATAGTTATTACAATTTCAACATATAACAAACAGTTTTGAAATACTGATAAATCCTAAATACAATTTATATTTAGAATTTATTTACCTGTTTGGAATTGCTTTGTTGCACCATGTAAGCCAGCAATGCATGGTATTCCATATTCTCTACTTACAACTGCTCCTAAGGAAAGTGAGAAGAATTCTTACTAAAAACTATCAAGATGACATTCTATACAAAAGATATATACATGCATATATACATACTTTTTGGCTATGTTAGAACAGTTTGACAGGAATACTGTTGACAATTAAATCAGGTAAAATCCATAACAGTTTATAACATACAGATTTAAAATATGTTATTTATTTTTTATAATACTTTGATTGTTTTTTTACTGGATATAATTAATTACATTTACTTTTATTTTTATATTATTTAATAATAAATAACTGAAATTTTATCACACTTGTTAGATGCTTAGGAAGTATTATTCATCAGTGAGATACAGTTTTAATTACAATTTTAAACATTGTAATAATTTATCTATTTTACCCACATGTATTTAATAGAATTTATACAATAAATTAGATAGTTAAAGTAACTTCTTGCTAAGTACATTTAATTTCAAGTAATATTAAATAGTTCCCAGCAGATGATTTATAAGATTTAGATTTTGCAAGTCATGAAATAAAAATATTGGTTTAGTTAATTCATATTTTTTTACATTTATATGGACATTAATAATATTTGATGTAATATATAGAATGTTTAATAATATGAAATATATGTTGGTGAGAAAACAATTATAATCAAGAGCTTATACTTAAAAATATTAGTTTCTTTATATTTCAATAAATGATTTGTAACACAATGTGTATATTTTAATAATAAATGAACAAATTTTTAGTTTTTAAAGTGATATTTATTATTTAAAGTGATTTTTATTGATACATGATACTTTTACCAGTAATACTTAAAAATATAGGTAAAATGTATTTATTTATTGCATCATTACCATTAAAATCAACTTAATTTTTAACAAAGTTGATCTATATGCGATCAAAATAATCTCTAATACACAGTTTTCTTTTTAAAATATATTACCTCACTTTCTTTATTATTTCAATTGAAAATACTTGATTATTTTCACATTCAAACTACCTTAAGAATGCATCCTTTTACTTTAAATATGCAACAATTATGAAAATTATGAATGAAAATAAAAAAGTATACAGGGAAAATTATCATTTGTAATAAAGGAAGACTAGGATTTACTTGTATGTTGGAAACTTTCTATAAAAAAAGCATACTGAAGGAAAAAAAATGTTGCAGCACAGGATATAACTTATTATGAATTTGTGATACTGTACTACATTCAGATTGGTTCCTTGAAAACAGAATTTTTCTGAATCTCAATATGAGGTGAAATTCTTCGATTCAAAAGATATTATCTTACACTGTTAAGAATTTATTCTATTCAGGAAATAACTAGTTGATTAATGAGAATATTTTTCAATGTTTATCTTTATTTTCCATCTGTTGTTTAAACCAAAATAAGAAAATCAATGAGTTACATTTTTTATTCAATTTTCTGAAATAAACTGGGCACTTTCATCTTAAAACTAGTAGCAAGTACATGCACATTCAGGGATATAATCGATTGATTAATACTGAGCGACTCCATTTTTCTTTAACATGAAATTCTTTAGATCTGCTAGTTTTTATGGAATTTAATTATAACTCGTTTTATTTAATATTTTATTTTTGTTTTGTTTGTATTATTATATAGATTAAAAATATTTTCCTTAACTTAAAGGTAACTGCTCTGCCATTTAAACTCAAGAATTAAATATTAAAAATTTGAAAAGGAAGACCATATCATGTAAAAATAACTAGAGCCACAAAATTATATTGTTTGATTTAATGCAAAGTTATAAGTATAAAATGAAGTACATTAATATATTCCAAAATTATATTAAAAACCAGTAAATTTGAATTTGACATACATACTGACCATGAAAATAATATACTTTAAATAACAATGCAGTTATTTTCGATTTTACAAATTATTATATTAATTACATTTGTATTTGGAAAGCAGTTCAGAATTCATAGGCATAAACTTAACAAAAGCAAGATAAAAATACCAACATTAAAATAATTAAGCCATTAAAACATTGAATTATTATAGTATTTTGAATAAATTTTCATGAAGGATAAAATTGAAAATGTAATATCTCAACAAATGAAATTTTAAGCCAAACTGAAAACAAAAAGTGAAATCATAGAAATCAAAAAAGGAAAACTCATTTTCACAATAATTAATATAGCTGATAACTATATGCAAATAATAAATATAACTATTTATTGGGTTATTTGGAAAGTAATTTTGTTTTTCTTCATCAGGGAACTTAATTGTATTTTTCATTGCCAACTTCACGTTTTAGCAGGATAAATATTATGTATTTCGACATCTGCTTTTGCAAGGTTTGATTGGGAAAAAGATTGACTGATTTTATGTAGTAGATTTTGGTTGGTACTTTTTTCAAATATTGAAGGTAAATAGTTGCATTTTTGATCTGTTTTACTTTTATACCATTGAGAAAATAAAAATGCTGACCAAGCAATGAAAAAATTATCTAATGTGTATGGATCTATTGACAGAACAAAAGTACCAAAACTGGTGTACAATTTGGCAAATTTGATATTGAAGATCCAGCATGTTCTAGATGGCCACTTAATAGCTGAAATCAGAATAAAGGCAATAATTGATGCAGACTAACAAATAACAACTCATGAATACTTGAAATAGTCTTAAGGCTTGATACATGGATTCATCAAGTTCTTACAGAAAGAAATTTGTGTCACCATATTGATGTCTGTCATTTGCTTTTCAAACACCCAGAAAATCATTTTTTTGAAATGCATTTTCGCTGCAGATGAAAAATGGATTGTCTACTACAATATTGAACCCAAGAGATCAAGGATATGTAAGAGTATAAAAGATGATGCTATTTGTTTAGCTCAACGCAATTGAAGTATACTGACAACTGAAAAACAGAAATGATCCACTTATACAGAAAATACCAGAATTGATCAATAGAAAAAGTGTAGTGTTTCACCAAAATAATGTAGGATCTCATAAAAACTTGTTAACTTTCCAAAACCTTTTACAGCTTGGATGAAATATATTTCCACATCCACCATATTTTCTACATCTGGGATCTTGTGATTATTTTTTTTGTCTCAACAAAATACTTTAGATGGTAAAACCTTTCAATGAGGAGGTCAAATTTCATCAGGATCAATTTTTGCTAGCAAAATCCTAACATTTGATGAGCATGGAATCATGCTACTGCCAGATCAGTGGATGGGTGGCAAAAGATATTGGATCACAATGGATAATAAATAATTGAATAAAATATTTATTCACTACAGAAAACTGTCCTTAATTTACATAAAAAAATTAAATTACTTTCTGTACAACCCAAAATAATTAATAAAAATCGAAAAAAATTTTTTTACCATTATTTAAATGAAAAATTCATTAAAATGTTAACTAAATGTTTTATACTCAAATGTTTTAGAGTTAAATTTCTTGAATAAAAATGTTTCATTCAAAAATTTTAATTTCACAGAATGCTTCTTTATTGCCTTAAATTGTGATATGTAATATCTACTGACTACTTTAATCATAAAATATATTTAATGAAGTATTCTTTTATCCTTTAGAATAACCTAAGAGATATTCAAATGTGCATACCATGAGATATCAAACCACCCAATTCTGTAACAACTCCAGCAAGTTGTGGAAAGTAAGGTGTCCAGGCTATATCTGTGCTGTATGTTAGTAGTATTTCACCAGACTATTTAAGAGAAAAATAATATGATATATAAAAATAATATATATATAATTATTTTGTAAGAAGGCATTTTTAAAAGAAAAAGCTCAGAATTTTATCTGTAATTTTGTTTACTAAAAATTAATTAATTACACATATTTATATGATGTAAAAGAAGTGGCATAACATTTAAATGAAGTTTGAGGCAGTGAAAAGTATACATTGTGATGACTTATAGTCCTCTGCTGGATTTCCCTTTCAGTGATATCGCAGTGAATTAATATGCTAAAATTGAAAAAATTTCTTACAGTGATTTTCCTTCAGATATGGATAGTAATTATTTTGTTGCATAATTTGTAAATGTTAATTATTTTATCTATACATCAACAACTAAAATATGAATGAGAATCTACCTTACTTTACCAAATATCATATTTTATGGATTATATTAAATTTGAAAAAAGAAGTAAAATAAAAGATTAATAAGCCTAAACTAATTGAAAAAATTCATAAAATTATCTCTAATGTCTGGAACTGGGGCAAATGCCTATTGAATGGAAGGATGGTGCCATCTGCCAATATATAAAAAAGAGCCATAGAGGAATTATCCTTTTAAATACAGCAAATAAGACTAATAAACATTTTAAACAAATGATTATTATCATATACAGCAAAAGTCACTGGAAATTCTAAAGAGGAAAATCAACAATAGATCAAACCATAAAATCAGGCAGATCCTTGAAAAGAAAACAGAATTTAATATTGATAAATATAATTTATTATTGACTTCAAGGATTATAACAATAACATTGATGGAACAAAACTACTTGATGCAATTACAAAAACGACTCTTAATAAAGTTAAATGCAAAGTAAAACTTGGTACTAATTATTTCACACAGAAAAAGGATGGAAACAGAGAGACAAGAGACTCAACTTATAAGTTGTAAGAATCTTAGGAATTTAGACATTATCAATAATTTTTCATAAATCCATATAAATTTTAGCATATGCAGAGGATACTGACATAATTAATAATGACCTATACAAAATAATATTGACATAAGGTCCTGGAATGCAGTAAGCGAAGCTTTCTTTGCACTTAACTAACAGCTAAAAGAATTGGACTAACAATAAACATTAAAAAAAACAAAGTTTATGGAAGTAACATATAACAAACTTGACGTACAACCAAGGATAATTGTAGATTACAATTTTGAAAAAGTTGAACAGTTCAAATATCTGGACTCAATTATAACAGAAAATATTAAAATTTAAATTAGAACAGAATAAATATGACAAAGAAATGTTACTATGGAGTGAGAAAGTACTTCAATTCATGTAAGCATAAAAACCAAGATTAATCTTTATAAAATTTTAGTAAAACCAATAATTATGTATGGAATTAGGTGCTGAATTATGAACAAAACTGAGGAAAATAAGTTATTAATACTGAAAGAAAAAATATTCAGAAAAATTTTAGGAGCGATTAGAGAAAATAATACATTTAAAAAATTAGTATGATATAATGGAGAATCCATTATATCATACTAATTTTTTAAAATTTATAACATTACTTTTATTTCTTCAGCATCTTCAAGATATAAAGCCTTACGGAGAAATCCTTCTGAAATACCTTGACTAACAGGTATACCTATGATTGAAGCAATAAAATACTTAATAATTTGATTTTTAAGAAAACAATTTTAGTACTAGCAAAAATAATACCTTTCATAGAAAAATTTTCATCATTTGATATTATAGTAGTTTCATCTTCATTTATCTAAAACAAAAAATATGAATTGATTAGTTACACAACAAGCTATTTAGTTTGGAAATGCATTTTTTTATAAATAATCACTTATATCACTTTTATAAATAATCATTTAATCACTTATATATTTTTAATAATAATCACTTTTTTTATAAATAATAACTTATAAGTGTTAAAAATTCAAAGGAATTGTGGTAAATTTTGAAGTATATTTCTGGCTATTTAGATTATTTATATGATTTTTAATAATTATATACATAGCATTATTTATGATAACCAAGAATAAACAATTAATAAAATATTAACAAATAACAAATTTGTAAATACAAGATATTATTATGAAATATATAACATAATATTACATTCAATCAAATGAGAATTGTCCTTAAGTATTACTGAAAGCTCTGTTAATTAATAAAATTATGTTTATAAACATACCTTTTGAGAGAAAAAGTGCAATAAAATCAGATACTGGTTTTGTGTTAAAATATTTTAGATGTTCTGATATAACACAAGAAAATACAGAAAATATATTCCAAAATTAAAAAAATCGTAATTAGCCTAAAATATTAAAAAGTATTTCAGTAAATGTTTTATGTCACACAATAAAGAAAGTAGAATTTTTTATTGCATTAAAAGTCATACCAACAAAAGAATTTTGAGAAAACAATTTTGAGATATTAAAAATATTCAATTTTTCAAAAACATGATTTGGTAAATGATATAGTATATAATGTTTCAATCAAGATTAATTATTTCTTGTTCACAGTTTAAATTTATAATTATCAATTTTTAAATTTATAATATTTGGCTGTAGTAAGCCAACTATTATAAATTTAACATTTAATTTAACACTGTTTACATAAAACATATACAAGTGTGATATTGCTTTGAAATTTTATGTAATAGTTTTTTCATTTACTGAAATAACTTTATACTTGAGATGATTACAAATGTTAATAATTTTTTAAAAACATCAGTAAATATTTTTAGAATAAACTTGTAAATGTTACTAAATGGGAAAACAGTTTTGAAATAACTTTATTATTCATTTAAAGAAAAATATAACTTACTGGTCTTGGTATTCCTTTTACTATCTCTGGAAACCTATATCTATGCATGATAGAATATCTTCTTCTTCTTTGATTTGCCCTAAGAAAATTTTGAAAGGTAATATTGTAATTAAAGCTATGAAAACTTTTGTGATCATAGATAGAAAGAGGTCATCTCAACACAAAATTTATATCTGAATAACAATAATTATTTCAATAGCTAAAATTTAAATTTCAAATGCTATTGTATTTAATAAATTGTCTTATTGTTAAACATTTATCATAAATTTTATTAAGTCATTAATTAGAATAGAAATCTCTCTCTCTCTCTCTCTCGCACGCACGCACACACACACACACACACACACACACACACACACACACACACACACACACACACACACACACACACACACACACACACACACACACACACACACACACACACACACACACACACACACACACACACACACACACACACACACACACACACACACACACACACACACACACACACACACACACACACACACACACACACACACACACACACACACACACACACACACACATATATATATATATATATATATAGCATAGTGATATAATACAAAGAAAATGAATTTTTTTTTTTAAATGTTTCTGAAACTTTTTGAGTAAATGTTTTCTTTCAAAATTATTTTTTTAATATTTTCTTTTCATCACTTTTGGTTCACAAAATTTTAGAGCAAGTAATCTTTAGCTAAAAAAGTTCTAGTTAATTCAAAAATAAATATTAGTACTTAGTTAAAAACTCAGATTAAACTGTACAACATCACATCAAAATATTAGGCACTGTATAATATTGCAATCAAAATTATGTTTTTCTGTAATTTAATACATATTGAATAATCTATATAACTTAGAATCTTTTCAATTGTCAGCTCAATCAAATATAAACAAATAAAATAATAACTGGGGTTTAAATACTTTAGTTCTTTATATTTTCAATGGATAGTTTCTATTTAAAAATCATGGGATATCTTGCGAGTATAATCTGAAATTACTTTGGTAAAAATTTTGGGAGAATTGCAATACAAAATCAGAAAGTACTTCGGCACTGTATAAGTAATAGAAGTTATTTTCCTTTTATACATATTAAATCTAATTATTTTAATTTAAAATATTCAGAGATGTCAAATTTATTTGATTATTTTTGATTCTTAAATCTTTCAATTGGTAATTAAATCACTAGATGATTTAGAACTAGAAACAGTTACTTTGACAGGATTATACAAAATATTTAGATGCCAAATAAGTATTGCATCAAGAATTATAGTGTTTTAATAATTTAAACTGCATGTATTTTCATTCAAAATCTGTTTATGTGAAAATTATTTTCATTGAGATGTAAAAATGATAAGTGAGCAGACATAGAAGTGATCATTGCTTAAACATCACTTCTCATGATCAATATGGACTAAACAGCTTGAAATATATTGCTAAATGTAACAAAATATGCTATTTATTCAATATATATATACACACACATACAGTGTATTGTATAGTTATAAAACCAGCCACAATATATTCATTTTTATGATAAATTGCATAAAATGAATAATTTTAAAAGACTGAAACAACTATGAATGTATTTTCTAAAAGAAAATTAAATGATAAAATACAAAACTAGTTTCCCACAGAAAATATTTTGAAACCTCATTGTCACATAAATGCAAAAACATTTTTTACACATCATTTTATTTTCTTTCGCAAAATCATTATGCAGATTTTAACTGTTTCACAAAACAGTGCAATAGAAAATATTAGAAAGAAAACTAGAATTTCATTTGCTTTCTTTGAGGATATATACAAGACCAAGTGGAAAAAATTATCTGAGCATTCTCAAAAAAATTTTGGTTTTTAAAGGCTCTAGTATATTGGTTCATGAAATAAGCAAGATTCTTATCATCTTCAAAATTGCTAAGATTAATATTTTAAATATTATAAGCTAAAAAAGATGTGAGGAAGAAAAAATTATTTCTCAATAATAGAGCAGTTTTCAAACTTGTAAAAAACAGAACTTAATTCGTGCTATTTTACTACAAAATATTCTACTGGTAAAACAGTCTATTGGTATCCAGTTACAGTTGTACAATCAAGTTGCGAATTAAAACATGCACTTTATTTACTGTAAGGTATGTATTAAGCTATTACTGCTTTAAGATACTATGATAATTCTGTATTTACAAAAATTGAATTAAATGAAAATTTGATAAAAATAATTTGGAGCCATTTTGGAGATACATTTACACATCATTGATAACTACTATGTTGACAATTCTACAAAGAAACTATGAAATATACATTAGAGTTATTATTAAGTCACAAAAATCGAGGTTTTCTGGATAATAGATCAAAACAGAAAATGTTTTGATCTATTATTCAGGAATTTGTGTTTCTATTTTTATGTTTCTATGTTGTGTTTCTATTATGATTTCTGCACACAGTTTTATAAATTCAATTAAAGTTTTTTAATTGTATAAAACCAATTTTAATTTATTTATTGAGATATACAATACAACTTAGCCATCTATTAGATTTTATTATAATTAAGTAATGCTTGATCTAAATAATTAATTGATAACCCATGTCTAAACAACAATTCTGCTTCATTTGAATAAAATACCTGTTTTATTGATACTACCATAATGTGATGTGTTATAATACCATAAATGATTCAATGTGTTAGGAATTTTAAACTTTTATGCAAATTTTATAGTACTAAACTTTACAAATTCATAAATTACTTTCTTATTCATATTTTGAAATTTTTACTCTCATTACTGTAAAACGTAATGATTCAATACAAAATATATTAAGCAAGAATTTAGTTAAGCATTATGATATCAAAATTTTTTTATAAGTTCCAGATTTTTTTACTAACTGATTAATTCAATTCATTATACTTTCAAGCATCTATTATCCATAGTTGCATTTGTGTACCTAGTCTAATAATGTATAATATCTTTTTGAATTAGCACAGCCAATGATATCAAAACACATTATCATTAATTGCCAGAGTGGATAAAAAATATGCTTTTAGAATATTATAAACTACATTTTAAACATGAAACAAAGATATTTTCACCACAACAAAAATATTCAAATAAACTTTCCAACATTTTAAATATTAGGAATTATTAATAACTATAATCTCCTGTACCAGAGCCAAGAACTATATATTACAAACTAAAGATGGCTTACTTTGCAATTATTTTAGGAGATCTATTTTCCAGTAGAAGAGTGACTTCTTCGATGGTCATAAAGTAAAATAGATTCTTATCTGGAATATAGCCTTCTTGAAACATTAATTCAGAAAGTTTGCGATAAGCCTTACGCCACTCATCGATGGTTCTTATCAACAAGGACTGAAAAAACCAAAACACTTAGGTATTAAAATATTAGCAAGAAAACTATTTTCTAAAATCTGAAGTTTAAAAACATGTTTTAAAAAAGCCTTTAATTATAAATTTTAATAATTAATAATAAAAAATTACTAATTATTAAAATTTTAATTATTAATTTTTAATTATTAAATTTTAATTAATAATTAAAAAAAGAGTAAAAGCAAATAGATTCATTATTATTTATCATTACAATTTTTTAATCAATTTTTTACTGATATGTTCTCCAATATATTACAGTTTCTAATACAATCAAAATTTTTTAGTAATTAATTAAAATCCTAACAGAAAATCTATATAAATTACTTATAATTTATGGGACTTAGTAATTTATAACTAAGTCCCATAAATTATAGCCCCATAAATTACTTACAAAATAAATAATAATAAAGTGTTTTCAGATAAAGATCTATTTGTTAAGTAAAATCAATTAATATTTAATTTAATTAATAAATCATACTTTACCCCAATATTGTATCCTACTATTATATATATTAATCTAATTGTAATAAGTCCACTCTAATATACTAGTTAATGTACCAATAATAAATCAAAGCCTCCCCTAAAATGTACATAATACCCCTGAAGGGTTAAATGAATTATTTTCATAAATATCACATTATCTCTATTTTTGTCTGTATGCATATAGTTTCAATTATTTTTAGCAGAACGACTAGATGAACAGTCAGTGTTTTAGTCACCAGTTCAATGGTACGTTTATTTAACTCACAACATAGAAAAAAATATATGTAAAAAAGTGAAAGAAGGTGTGAAATTAAAAAATTAAAAGACAAATCAATCATTTATTTGAATGTTAAATTTTGACAAGTTAGTCATCATGTTATAAAAAATGAGGACAGAAGTCAAATCAAACCCAATGTATTCAACATCCATATAACAGTCTATGAATTTGAAAACAATTACACAACATTAATTTAAAAAATACAAAAAAGGTTTACATCATCCTTTCAATTTTGCCCTTAACTGATTATAACCCAAGGATACCAAATTCTAAGTAAATTTCATTTTGTGTGTTAAATGTAAGTATGTTATGCTAAGATTGAAAATAACAAAAGCAAAATTAAATAGTATAAAAAATATGCTTTGTTGGAAATGCAGCCCCTTCAATAGTTGAAAAAAAAGTGGGTGCTGTTATGTATGTTAATTTTCGATCACATAAAGCTTTAGGAAACATATAAAATGATTTTGAAGTGTTCATTTGTCATTGTTTCTAGCACCTCGTTTCAACAAGTGTTAAATATGTGATGAAAATTTCTGTCAAGTTAATCAATTCTATTACAAATAATCCATTAAGCCATCATCATTTTCAAGAATATCTTAGTGAACTAAAACTGAATATGTGTGTGTGTGTGGCGATTTTATTTATTTCACCAAAATTTAGAGATTAAGTCACGGAAACTGTTTATTGTGATTTTGGAAATGAAGGGAAGAAATTTAAACTTTCATGAAGAATAATGATCATAATATAAATAAACTTTTGGAAGATCAAATGCTTCTAGATTTATGTTTTCTAACAGATATAAGAATGAAACTGAATGAGCTAAGCCAGAAGTTACAAAGTGAAAATTAATTGATTACCAATCTTATCAAGATATAAAAGCCTTCATAGCAAAGCTTCAGCTTTATGAAAATCAATTGTGGACAAACAATTTGATTCATTTTCCATAATTAAATGACTATAAAAGTGACCATAAAAAGTTCTTCAAATATTCTAGAGAAATAGGAAAATTAGATGAAGAATTCAATATTAGATTCTACTGCACACAAAACTTTAAGAAAATGTTTACAATATTTTTAACTCCATTTAATGTAGAGATGGACTCAGCAGCTCTATATTTACAAATGGAGCTAATAGAATTAAAATCAAGCATCAAGCTAAAAAGTCTATAGGAAGGGTGTAAAATTGAATATTATCAAAAATATATCCTTGAAGATAAATTAAAAAATATAAAATGATTGGCTATTTGCATTATATCAGCATTTGGAACTACTTATCAATGCAAATCCTTATTTTCCAAATAAAATCTGGAAAGAAAGTATCCAAGCAGCTTGATCAATGAAGAGATGACCAATCAACTATAATACATGTCAACTAAATACTTAATTGATATAAAAAAAATCTCAAGTAAAATACAAAAATAAGTGTCACATTAATTATAGGGTGATAAAATATTTTGAACAATTTGTTGCTTGTATTCAATATGTGTGGCCCACCAACCTATTTGAGTTGGGCATCCCTGGCTTACAGAGTCCATATCAGTTTTCTTGACAGAGGACCCTGAGGTGTAAAGCCTCTGGTTAGGTAGTCAGCCTAATAAGAAATCCCCAGTTTTTAATTTGGAAGTGGTACTTAGTTTTATCAACTCAATGAAGGGATGAAAGGTTGAGTCATCCCTGCCCAATCAGAGGACCTAATCTCAGAACTGTGTCTTGGAAGTGCGAAGCACTACCATTATGGCACTGGGGTGGGTTCATTCCCTTATTTACTAAACATATTTTAACTAATTTATGTAACTTCCAAAAATTTCTTTTATTTCATAATTACAGTAAACTATAAGTAAAAATAATCATTAAAGAATAATAATTTGTCTAATATTACATATACAAATAAGCTCAATATGATAAAATTATTACCTTTATCTCAATAAGTAATGAATAAAAGTAATACTTCTAATTGACAAAATACTTTAATAAGAAAATAAAAAGATATATAACATGAAAACATTACTTTTGTAGTTTCTCTTCTTTGTACACCAGTTCTACTTAGAGGAAGGATAAACTTGATTTTCTTTCTAAAATAAATGTTCATGATAATATAAGTTAGGAATTAATTTAATAACCAGTATTTCTTTAAATTATTTAAAATGGAGGATTTCCTAAATTTACTTGTCAATATATCCCAAGGGTACATTTATTTTTGAGATTAATTGTTCTAAATCATCCTTCTTTTTTTCTGCTATATCTGTCACTATACAACCACACATATTCTGCAAAATAATTTCATTTATGATTAGAAAATTCAAAATTGATTTAACAGTTATTTTAATGGATATACTGCTAATACATAAATAAATTATTCATTCAGACACATTGAGGTCATTAAATCAACATTTCTATCTATTAGAAATAACAAACAATGGATTTATGGTAAATATGACTAAGACTGAAAGCACAACTAAACTATGTAGGATTTTCAATAGCTGGCATATTAATTGGACATAACTTTATAATAAAAAATCATCCGATATTTATTATTATAAATATATTATAATCATTAAACTAACATTTCTCTACAACAGAAGAAGTAAAATTGAAAGCACAATTAGACTTTTGATTTTAGAATCCAATGTAGTCTATAATTACAAATTTATATATATATATATATATATATATATATATATATATATATATATATATATATATATATATATATAAAAGAAATAATATAATGAAAAAATTATAGTGGAAAATCCAACATAATAACTAGTAAATTATATTCATAGATCAATTTTACTGCTATATTTTCCAACTAGAATTACTTTTGATTTTTTTTTCAAATTGTCTCTCGTGCGATCCAATTATTTTGGTTAAATTGTTATGAAACTTTAATGTATAAAGATGTGTCAGTAATTTGTGAATATTTAATTTATAAATATATACATTAAATTTGATAGTATTTACATAAGCTTAAGTATTGTAAAATAAAATGGGAAGATAATTTCACAGTAAACTATAAAACATTTTTCGGTTGATATCTTATTCTTATTTACATTAAAAGTTTGCCATTATTGGTAATCAAAGCTCACAGTTAATAGAATATATTGTTTTGATCAGTGAATTAATTTGCAGCATTTTAGATTGTAAACAAAAAACTTACTTTGCAAATTAGTCAGAGTGTTTTACAAGAATTTCTTATATTTAAAAACAAGTAAAATATATTTTTACGCTTATTTGCATTTTACTGCTCACTGCAAAGTATTATTAAGCAGTTTGTAGAAAACAAAGCATTTTGAGCTGTGTGGAATCACATTTTATTTTTTAAGTATTTAATTTATGGTAATTCTAGTTCATATTATCAGGAAACAGTATAGGAGTTGGTTTATATACCACTTCTATTAATCATTTGTAAAATTTATTCCTAATTTTTTTAAAAATTTCCCACTTGAGCAATGTGATGACTAATTAATTATAACTCTTGTCTGGAAAATAAGAAAATTACTTTTATTTACATGCTAGAGGATTTAGTATTTAGTCTATTTGCAATTTTATATATTGTTTATATGTTTCCAGTGCAGCTTGTTTGACCTTGATTTTAAAGTATAATAGGATACAAAATCCATGAATCTTTTAAAAGACATGTTTAAGTTGATTACCTGAAGATGAGCATTGTTTTTGCATATATCAGATAAACATCTTAAGAAATGATGATTAATCATTGTAAATAAATATTTACAATAATTAAAACTTTTCAAAAAGTTACACGATGTAAATATGTATTTTATAAATTATTTTCTAATGTTATGAATTTAAGTTTTTAAACATTAAAGAAACAAATCTTATTTTATACCTAAGAATTATCATTTAAATTTCTATCAAACAAACTATTTAAAAGACAGCAGATTGAGAAAATCATAGGAAAAAGGACTGAATTAACTGTGATAATATGATGATTTGTTATTCTAAAAACTTGTATCATTATTGCACTTTGTTCGCAAAAAAAAAAATTCCATCTTTATAAGAATCTTTCCTAAATATATAAAAAGGATAAACTGTATGATAATAAAAAGTTTTCAAATAATAATAATAATAGGAAAAATACACTATGCAAAAGTGTGACTAAAAAAAAATGATAATCTATAAATTTTATATTATGTATGTATATAAGTACCATAAACATTTAGTCAAATAATATAAGAACAAATTATTTATTTAAAAGCTATAAAAACTACCATGCTATTAAAAATATGACAAATTTTATTAATCAATAACTAGATAATAAGAATTTACAAAATGAATTGAACAATATGTTATCTAATATAAAATGAAATACAGAATATTACAAAAGTATCAAATTAAAAAGGTACCTGAAGCAACTTAACTAAAGATTCTGGATTTTCTTGCCATGATTGAGAATATATATCAAACTGTTAAATGAACACAAAAAATAACAAATAAGCTTCTTTATTACAGAAAAGATTTTAAGAGAAAAATTTTACATTCAAATATATTGTTAATGTGCATCTTTTTTAAATGCATATTTAAAAATAATAAGCTCAATATGGTATAATAATATGAAAATATTATAATAAATTTATTTATAAAATATTTTAAATAAATAAAATAATATTGTTTGTTACACATACCAATGAATTGTTTAACAGTCCTAGTGCATAAATAAAGAAATGAAAATTTAAAACTATGGAAGAATAATCGAGACAAATATAATTCTATAAACTAAAGATAAAATGAAAAATAATTAAAAAATTCAAAAAAATTATAAAGCAAAAAAAATAAATAAATAAATAAATAAACAAAAAATAAAAAAAAAATAATAATAAAAATTTCCTAAAAATCATTAATGGTGAAACATTTGCAAATATAAAAATATTGCAAAATACAATCAACAAAAAAGAAAGAACATAATAACCATCAGTTTGATATTTCAGTTTCTTTTTCAAACAAGTTTTCAGCATGACCTTCATTGCATAGTAAGGAGCAACTCAGGGAATTCACAATAGCCATTGTTGCAAATGTAAAATGTGTGGGTGATGATCACTTATTTCCCAGTAAATGGAATCATCGGCAAAGATAATTTATTTCCTAATAAATGACATTTGTGAGATCCTCTAATGTAATTAGAGTGAACAGGTAGCTATGTGATTTAAATGATTTCATTCATATAGATATTAGATTTTAAATAATTCCATAGATTAATATAGTGATGTCATGTGTCTTCAGAGGGTCACTAGATCATACACAGCTTGGATTATCAAACCATCTTTATTGTGAGTTTTAAGAACAATATCATCAATAAGCACGTTGAATGGCTTCATCTTGAATGCACAATGATGCAGTTAACATACATTTCTTGTGCAATGCACGATTATCATGCAAAAGAATCAGATATGCTCTAAAATCATTAAATATGGTTCTAACTCAGCAACACTCAGGAAAATTTAAAAAAATTGACTGAAAGAAGAAGTTTAACCAAATAAAAGTTTTACATGAGAAAAACAAGTGGATTAATTGTCTGCCTAAGGGAATTAAATTATTCAAATATGAGTGAGTTACTTATTTATGTTTTCAAGTGATGCAAACTGAACTTCACCCTTCCAAAATATATAAAGCATCTATCAACTCTTACTCAAATTTTGCAAAAGAATTATCACTAGAATGTTTATAATAAGTATAGCAAAGACTGAATGGTTGAAGTAAACTCTCAAAAATTCTGTAGATTTACTAGAACTAATTATGATTTGGTTTTTCATTTCGGTTTCTTTTTTCAGGTATTTACATGTTGCAAAGTAAGAAACCTGGAAAATTCTCAAACACCCAAACCATCTTTTGCAGATGAATTTTGAATAATCTTCAGGTATCATTATTGTTGATAATAAGTACAGTGGTAATCTGGAAATGATGTTTGCATATAGAGCCTCATTATTTATAAGGAGTTTCACAATGTTTTTTTTAGAAATGGAACAGAATGTAGGACACAGGGTAATTGCTTTGAATTCATAAGAGTACAGAAATTCTAAGGCAACATCTTACAAATCATTGTTCTGCTACTTAGTGCAAATCAAATTAAGTTACTAAAAACAATGGCAATGTGTGCATTAACATTATGCAAAACATAAGATATTGCAAACTTAACATAAGATATTGAATATTTTGAATATAGACATATTGGAAACACCTGATTGGACTCCCTTTGCACTCAACATAAACCTTATTGAACAAATCTGAAATTCTCCCCAATTGCTTTATTAGTAGTTCTATAGTCATTCCTGGCACACAAAAATCAAATCAAATGGGGCTTATAATTTAAAGAGGATTTGAAATCGTAATCTAACATCAGCACCCAAATTAGGAACAGTACCTACCAGCTATTGAAAGAAATACCAGAATGGTAACCATTTAGATGCCATCTTAAATAAAGTATATTCAAATAACCAAGGTAGCCAAATTCTTCACAGTTATTTTTCAATCCATGATAATTTGTTGCTCAAAAAGAAAAGTAAATTATATAGACAAAGGAAAGTAAATTAAAGAGAAAACTTTACTTCAAATATTTCAACATGTGTCTCCCCTTATTTGTGTTCATGGAAATATGATTTGCTTCTTAAGATACATTTTCAATGATGCTACTTTGAACTTAATGTCTGAATATTGTGATAACATATATTTTGCAGTTAGCTTAGCTTTTTTTCTTTTTGGCCTTCGAAAATTCTAACATTGAAAATACATTTTTCTGTCATTTCAATTTTTCATCATACAAATTATTAATAGATTATACTTTCACAAGCGTCTGTTAATTTGAGCAAATATTTAATAACTAAAGCTTCACAAAGACTCTTATTTTCTATTTAATCATTAAATTTTCCACATCTTTAGATTCATGAATAAAGCAGCAGAGATATAAGATGAATATCCATAACTTTTGTTCTGAGATCTTGTATAAAATACCGAGTTACAGGAGACAAGTTAGATAAAAAGCAAAATAAATGTGAAGCATACAATTTTGTTCTTTTAAAATAAATTTTCCAAGATCATTTTTCTTATGAAATTAAAGTTAATTTTATTAAACATGTTTAGGGCAATTTTAGTAATTTCATTTGTATTATTCAATAATATAAATTGTTCCTTTATGAAATTCAAGGATGAAAATAAATATTTTAATTTTGGGATATTACTAATTCGCAATCAGTTAGAGAATTCATTTTAAAGAAAATTACAATGTAATATAAATTTATTTATTGTTTACTAATTGTAATATTGTAAAAAGAATATTATAATAAATTTTTTATAACATGAGTAGTGTGGCAACTCAGCCACAGTAAATCCCTAAAAAGGAAATGAGAAGCGCATCTTCCCTATCCAATGGGGAATCTAGCTCAGTTAGTATTTGGATACGGATATGAAGACCGTATTGGCACCAGTGCATTATGGTGAGGAACTCATTTTATGGAAACTAATCATGAAAATTGTTATTGTTAGATATTTATTGTTAAAATAAAATATTAACAGACAATAGGTCTTATTAATGAATAAAGTCGCGCAACCAAAGCATACAGCATAACCCAATTTCATACCATAAAAATAATGACATTTTTTCTTACAGATTTATATGAAAAATTTAATAAAAAAATAAGCTAAAAAATAAATCATTTACTCTTTTACCTTGTCTATATCAATGGTTTTATGATAAATTTCTAATATTTCATTAAAGATGTAGAATTGTAAGAAAATTTGATATATTGCAGGAACTTTTTTTTCCATGAAAAAGAATAAAATATATTACTTCTTGTAAGCATCGGTGACCATGTTTAGTCAAAAAATTTTTAAACTGTTTTCCTGCTTCACTAGTTGAATTTTTTAACAATTCCAATGCATCCTGTTGAAAATGAAATGGAAATAAGAATTCAAATTTTATTTTTTAAAAGCAAGCATAAATTTAATTTTATAAAAATACAACCAATAAATAATGTGAACAGTAAAATGAGCAAAATAAAATTTTATAGAATTTTATTTTTTAGTTTAAATTGACACACTGAAATTTAGTAAGAGAAATGAATGCAACTTTATAATAAATTATAATTTCACTGATTTCATTTTTCAAAAAAATTAAAATTACAATTATTAGAAACTATGAGAAAATTTTTTTATAGTTATGAAACTTTTGCTAAATAACATGTAAATAGAGATTTAAATTTTTAATTAGAAAATTGAATAAGAAATAGATGTACACACCTTTGTGGATATTTTCTTAAATTCATCAAGATATAGTTCTTTTGAAATACACCAAGCTAATTTCTACAAATAATGAATTTTGTATAATTATTCCTTCATATCGAGAGACACTATATAGAATTAGTGAAAAGTCTTACATATTAAACTTTAATATTTAATAATTACCAATATTCTTAAATACATGGATTTCATAAGAACATTAAATAAGAAAACATTAAACATCAAATTTTTTTTTATCAATGTATTGAAATTACCTGAAATATATGAGCATTTTCTGTAGATTTATTTAAATTATTTCGAGTATTCATATATCAACTTAACTTTCTGAAGGAAATGGTTCCTCTAGCTGTTCATCAATTTTTTGAAAAATTTTTCCTAGACAATCAACTGGAGGAAAGGCAGTGACAGATATTATTTTTTCATGAAGAGCACAAACATAATTTTACTCATTTAGTTTATGATGGAAAATAAACAATGCTCCTTAAAAGAGATAAGTTTTTATATTAAGTGATATAGATTTAATTAAAAAATCAAAGCTATAACTTTATCAGGCTAAAAATTTCTTGTTGGTAACCACTATGAAAGTTCTGCCCAAGACAAAGAATGTCCTCAAACTTACATGATATTTTTCTTCAAAAAGAACTATAAGCACTCATAAAGATGTAAATAAATGACCATAAATATTAAAAGTAAAATTATAAAATATATGAATTTTTAAAAGAAAGAAAGGATGAGAAAACTAAATTTGAATAGATGTAGGAAAGGGAGCAAATATAAACAGAAACTTAAAAAAATTGAATAAGAAATAGATGTATCATCTATTTCTTATTCAATGTATCATAAAATATCATCAAAAAAAATTAGATGTTCAAAATAAAATAAATTTCAAACCATAAATTAATCTTGTTAATAATTAATGGGATATTAGGTATACTTTATTTTCATAACAGTTATTTGTAAAATATTTGCAATATTCTCTACTATTCTGAGACAACTAGAAGTCTTGATTGCTAGGAAAATGGGAAAAGCTTCCAAAACGTTTACTGAACATAAAATCACATAAAAAGCTGCAAAACAATTGTATCAGTGAAAAATTATAAAAAAATATGGATTTAAAATGAAAGAAAAGTACTAAGAAGAATTTAAAAATAGTCATTTTATTAACTAATTTGTTTTAATTATATCTAAAAGAAATCAGGAGAAGAATATTCTGATAATATAACAATATCATTTTTATACCAAAATTTCCATGTTTTAAGTAATAATAAGTTTTCAAAAACTAAGGAGAATAACTTTAAGACCACTCTTCTTAACAACGCTAAGATTACATTAAGTTTAATCTGAAACACTTAAAATTATCAGTAAAACATTTAAGAAATGTTATAACTTACTTGTATAGCAGAAGGTACATCTGCACTTTCAACATCTGCATCTGTTTTAACGAGCATTGCAAAATCATGATACACAATATCATCAAAATCTAAAAAATATAAAAGTTTCAAGAAAATATTAATTTATTTGTAAAATTTTAGAAGTAAAAAATAATATACTAGATATTATGTAAAAATTATATAAATATCATCCAAAAATAACAAAACATTATATAAAATCTCATAAATTAGTCAAGTAGGAATTGAAGCAAAAAATAAAATAAGTTTTTACTCTGGAATGTAATGTTAAGCATTAATTAAAAATTTTGTAATACCTCCCTGAGCTTTTCCTAATGTGGAAAAAATAATCATATTCCATATGGCAGAAGTCTGAGTTGCTAGCATATGTGCCATACCCACCTGAAAGAGAATAAATTAAATATTATTAATCTTCTGTATTAAAAAAATTAGTTTTCAAATTACAATTTGTTTAATGATATTTTATACTAAAACTTTAATTCATACCAGATAATCAAGTGTTACTCATGTGAATTATTCATTACATTATTCACCTCATTATTTAAAATGTTAACATGATAATTCTAAAATAAATTAAAAAGAAATGCTTTATAAATGCTCCTTAATTTTTTCTTAATTCAAATTCCAAGATCAAATCTAAGGAACATTTTTTAACTATTTATTTTACAAAAATTATTTTGAATTAAAGTTTTTTGCAGTTACTTTATAGCCTTGTACTGATTTTCCTAAACTTTATTAAGTCATCAATTTTTCTAATAATCTTAAATAAATAAATAATGAAAATAAGCTTATTCCATCATTCCTTTCAATAAACTTAAGAATGATTCATTTTATAGAAAAACTAGATTTTAAATATAAGGAAATAACAAGTCTTCTCATACATTTAAAAATTAAAATTGCAAGTCAACATATAAAGTATTTTAGCAAACATTTGTCATAAAATTACTCCAACAATATTAAGTAGGAATTAAGAACTTATGCTTTCCTTGTAGGATTAAATGTTCATTTTATTATCAATAAGCATTGTTTTCAGTAGAATTTAATTTAGGAGATCAGTTTTATATTAAAGAATTCATTTAGGGCAAAATAAGTACTTTGGTCTGAAGTTGAATGTTTTTTAAAATATACAAGAATAAATCTTATAGGGTATGAGTTATTTACATGATTTACTAATACTTGAGATGATTTCATAAGTTAATAGATTAAAAAATATATTCATAGTTATGAATTAATGTTTTAATTTTTCCTTTTTTACTGTTCAAATATCAGATTCTCATAAGTTGAAGTGTAACAGATAAATAATTTGCTTGATGACAAAATATAGTTAAAAATGTTGAAGTTAGTTCAAAGCAGCAAAATTAATACAAGAAGCTAAGTTTACAGAATTTTTTTTTTGTTAAATGTTTTTGTGTACATGATAAAGAAATAATCAAATAGGGTCAATCAATTTCTGACTGTTTAGTAAGCTTATTATTTAGCATAAAGCACTACATAAAACCTAAGTATTAAAAAAAATGAGGTTTTGTATTCTAAATGAAACATTAATAAATAAATATTTATGTTTGTTAATTTCTATAAATAAAACAAACTATTGAAAACTGAGCTATATTTATTAAATATGAATAAAAATAATATAAAATAAATGGAAAAAGGTTTTTTGATAAATAATATAAGAAGTAACAACTATGAGGATGTAACTTAAGTTATAATGATGAAAGTAAGATAAATTTATTTTTAACTCTGATTTTTTACAGAAGATTAGCATTTTGCACTTGTAGTATGATAATTCATCTATTTAATATTAATAATTTTTTAAAAATATTTCAGAAGTTTTTAATGGATTCTAAATAATCTTTTTTATTGAGAATGATTCATTGAATATTTTTGTAATACTCAGAAAACGATTTACAATGGATAAAATTTTAAAACAGTGATTACATTTTAATTTAATTGATCAAGACTTATGAAAATTTTGTGGTGTTGTACAAAATTATTTTTTCTTCAAAACAGATTTTACTGGAACTTTATAAGGGTAAAACAAACTATTTTTATAAATTTAATAATTTTCTGAAAACAAGTAATAAGATATTAAAAAGATATCACCTTGCTTTAAAATAAAATATTTCAAAGAAAAAAAAAAAAAAAAAAAATTGTAAAAATTATATTAGTAATAATTATTAGAAATTGTAAATTTTTTTTGTAAATTATTAAAAATATACACAGTCCAGTCACATTAATGTGACCATCTGTCAAAAGCCAGAATAACCACCTTTCGCAGAGCAGACTGCTGCGAGACGTGCAGGAAGAGAGTCACTTAGGTCCCTGAAGGTGTTCTCTGGGATGTTGAGCCATGCCGACTCTAATGCCGTGGCCAGCTGCGCTAGATTACGCGGTTGAGGATCCATGGCGCGAACAACTCGATCGAGATGGTCCCACAGATGCTCGATTGGGCTTAAGTCAGGTGAGTTTGCTGGCCAGGGGAGGACAGTAAACTCATCCTGGTGCTCTTCGAACCACGCACGTACACTGGCAGCTGTATGGCACCTCGCATTGTCAAGCTGGAAGATGCCATCATCCTGAGGAAAAACAATGCGCATGTAGGGGTGGACATGGTCCGCAAGGACAGATGCATACTTGTATAGATCCATCGTGCCTTCCACAATGATCAGTGAACCTAGAGAATGCCAGGAAAACATTCCCCAGACCATAATGCTCCCGCCTCCAGCTTGGACCGTTCCGGCAATGGTTGCAGGGTGGTTCCTTTCAGAGGTTTCACGCCTTATACGCCAACGTCTATCTGTCCGATGGAGCATAAAACGCAATTCATCTGAAAACGCAACCTGTCGCCACTCAGTGGACGTCCAGCTGCTGTACTGGCGGGCAAATTCTAGCCTTCGCCGTCAATGAACAGCAGTCAGCACAGTTGCACGAACCAGGCGTCTGCTTCGGAGGCCCAGACGCAGCAATGTTTGCTGAATAGTAGTTTGGGAGACACTTTTGGTAGCCCCTTGGTTCATTTTGGTGGTCAGTTGCTCAACGGTAGCCCGTCTATATGCCCGAACGCATCTCCGCAACCGTCGTTCGCCTCTGTCATCTATGGCCCGTGGTGCACCACATTTGCCAAGTCGCTGATTTTGGACAGTCCCCTTTTGCCATGCACGGCACACTTTTACCACGGCGGCACGCGAACAGTTCACAAACTCAGCCGTTTCGGAAATGCTTCCACCCTTGGCCCGAAAGCCAATGATCATGCCCTTTTGGACGTCGGATAAATCGCTTCGTTTCAGCATTACGCCAACGATTGAAATGTTTTCCGAAGCTCTCACACACCCTTTATATACGCTCAACTGCACTGTGCTGCCACCTGCCTTCTGTGATTGGTTATTTAACTCTGACGTGGAAAGTACGTGGTGGTCACATTAATGTGACTGGACTGTGTATGTATAAATAAAGCCTAATATTTATTTATATTCAATAAAAAAATTCTTTAAGTTAAATAGTTAAATTTTAAATTATTTTCACAATAAAATAAATTTTCAAAATGAAATATAAACATATTTAACAATTTGTAATTGTTATTAAATTTGCAATAGTTAATTTGAGGGAATGGATCCTCTGGTGATGCCATCTGTCGAAGGAGTCTAGAGCAAAGTCCCACTTTTACCTTTGTGGTGCTCAGGTTAAAATGAAAGACGCATTCAAATTGACTTAAATTCACATAGATAATGGCATAGTGCGTTTGGCTTGTCCATGTGTCATAAGTTACAACAACAGTAATAATTAAAAATCTAAATTAATAAAATTATTATATATAAATTTTAAAAAGACAAATATTTCTATCAAACTGCAAATTTAAATTTTATGACTGAACTCAAATATAAACTCTTTTTTCTCCTTTTAATTCTGTTTAGTTAATATACACCTGTTAGAATAACTCACATTAACTATATCTCGACATCTTCTTACAATATGATGACAGAGATCTTTAGCATTATTGAAGTTTTCCACAGGTATTCTATAGGTAGAATATGTTTGAACTGTTGTTCTGATAAATTTACCACACATACAAATGCCCTAAAAGAAAATAAATGTCATATTTTTAGTTCATGATATTCCAAATTTCTAAATTGTAAAAATTGCAAAAAAGATACTAGTTTGATAACTTTCTTATACATGAATAATTTTTCAAAAGAAACTTTAATATTGCTCATGATCAATTTTACTTCTTTTCAACCTAGATTCAATTGTTAAAAAAATCAAACATAAATTTCTCAATTCAATACTATTAATTATAGAATATTTTAAATTAAAAAGTTGCAATTGAGTAGCTTACTTAATATACAGCCATTATGCTATTATTTAAAAATAATTGAATTAGATAAATTCAATGCATGTTTCTTGTTTCAAATTTAAAGTTGAGAAATACATTCGTTATTTATAATGAGTTGATTGAATATGTGCGAAATACATTAAAACAGAAAATTTACATAAAATTATTTACAGCTTAACACATTGAATACTCAAAATTTTCCAAATATTAAAAAAATAAGTGCATATATTTAATTGATTGAGTGCTTATAATGTATGTGCTTATTTTAATGTGTGTATTTTAATTAATGTGTGTAATGTGTTTATTTTAATATACCTTGTTGCAACAATTATATTAATTCGTGGCTACTGAAAGCAGTCTTGTCAGAACTATCCAGCTTAAAAACAATCAGTGTTAAGAAACAAATCAAAAATTTTCTCCTTAAGCATCTACAACATGACTTTGCCCAAAGCAGGAACTATTGCCTTTTACTTTCCTCTAATTGGTAAACTGATTGTTAGTTTTAATGACTTGAAACGTATTTCTTGAAAATATTTCTTCGAAAACTAAAATTGTGCCTAAGTTTCAAGCCAAATATCTCAATGATTACTTTTGCTTAGTTTCACATTTAAAGCTTAATTATTTAATATGCTATTTTAGAAAGAAAAAGCAACTTATTACAATAAAAATTATCTAAGTTTGTAGTCTCTAAAGTAATTAAACTATCACAAAAATAAAAAATTTCTATTTGCTTTTAAATTTGATTTTGCTGTTGTATATGTTTTCTTACCTAGAATTTCTTTTTATAAACTTCAATTTTTATAATTATTTAGATATATTTTTGTTAATTTAAGTTTTTATTGTTTCTGAAGATATTTTATAAATTTCTACATTTGCTATTTCACTGGAAATCAAATAATAATGAAACATAATTGGTTACTATTTAATTTTCAGTGAAAGAGCTCACACCTACATTAGTGAAATATATGAGCTTTCAATAATAAATAATAGTTGCTTTGAGTTCTAATTACTGAAATATAGTTTTATTTTTATGCATTAAAAAACATTAACAGAATAAGTTTACTGTCTGTTGCATTTTATTTTATTATCTTTTAATTTCTTTTAATAAGCATTTAAAATATTGATATTCAAACAGAAGTATCATTTTAAAATAATAATGTAACAGGATTGTCATCTGAGTTACAGCCCATGATATTAATTTGTGAGTTACTTATTAATCCTTTTTAAAGAAACATAATATTGAAACTAAAATCTATCAATCACATTTATTGCTAGACAAAAGGCACTAATAATTTTATTTTAATATATCAATGTTATCAATACTATTCTTTTTTAACTATGTCATAAGATTGAAAATTTTCTCAAATAAGAAAATGAAATTTTAATATCTTTCATATTAACTCTATCCTTATTGTGAGCAAATTTTTTCATTCTATAATTTTTATTTCCAGTAAACATCTAACATAAATTTTCTTTTATATTATGTAAAGATAATATTCTGTAAAAAATATTCCTTACAAAAAAATTTAATATTTTAAAAGAAAATTAGATTTATAATGATGTTAATTTATGAAACTATTAATCACTAAATTGTTAAGCAGCAAAATAAGTGAATTTTATTTAATATTTAAAATATAGATTAAAAGTTTTAATGCATAAACTTGTTATAGCTACCACTTTAAAAGGTAGTTTTTAGAAATATGTGTTTTGGGATCAGTTGAAATCACATTTATATTCAACATTTTAAAGAACTAAATTTCACTACTGTAGAAAGTAATTATTTTATTTTGAAAAAAATCAGCAAATTATGTATTTCAATTTAATTTCTTTCTTAAGAATTAAAGTAATGAAAACAAAGAACATTCACTAAAATAGAAACATCTGAATGAAATAGTAAGTTAAAAAACAGAAATCATGGAATGTTTAAATTTAGCTTTGTTATTTCCAATTGAATTAATGATGACAGGAAATTAATGGAATAAAAAATGTTGATTTTTATAAAAAGGACACAACTGTTGTCGAAATTACAAAAATAAAATGTAGTTCAAAATAAAATATAAGCTTACAAATAAATCAATTAGTTATTCAAATTATAAAAATGATTATTTCCTATTTCCTTAAAATACATGAATATGAACTGTTGAAATATTTATTTAATATAAAATAAGGTATTATTTATTGCAGGATTTAAATTATAAATTCAGTGTGTCTGCAAGAATATGAAATAAATAGTTTAAACAAAAATAAATAATATTTTAAAAGAAGTCAACATTTAGACTGAGCAACTTTGTAGTATAATTATTATGTAATATTACAAATTTTATTAAGAGAATTACATATTGAATATTATCATAAAAATTTTTAAAACTGCTTAATTTAGAGTTAAAGATATGTGTTGAATTTCTACCAAAAAAGTAAAAAAATTTCAATAACAAAAACAACATAAATTTTTCTGATTAAAATAGTTTTATGATTATTTAAAATAAAAATATAATGAAAAATTTCTTTGATTGACAATAAAATAAGTATATTATCATTGAAAAACAAAGAATAAATATATTTCAAAATTTTCAAAAATTCATTTATACTTCTGTAATTTATACAACTTACTTTTTAATATTATATGCTTATTTAATATTAAAAAAATATATGTACGTAATTATATATTTTAATATTAAATTTTGAATATTATATGGTATGTCTATATTCCTGTATGTAATATTAAATGTGTTAATTTGAATGCAGGTACCAAAACTTCGACCAACATCTAAATAATGGTATCAACAATTCTCAATTGAAATTCAAATTTTTAATGGGGAGACTATATTGCAAATCCAAACTCCTTTCATAAGAAATTTTTTATAATGGAAGAAGAATAGTACATTGTTATGTCTTATTTTAAGTCAACTATAAAACCTAAGTCAATAGAAAGAAACTCTTCATTTTTGTCATGTTTCTTTGTATAAATCTAGTATCTTTGCCAAATTAAATAAGGATTTTTGTTTTTCTTTTAATAATATTAAATTTCACTACACCATTTACAGACTTACAGTAGTTTTAATTTTATTATCACAGTTCTAGTTTTAATGTTATTATTCTGACCACAGATGCCTTTTAATCCAGCATTAGAAATAAAAAAAATTAGTTCATATACTCTAAAATTATATTTGAGATACAATTCAAGATTTGCAATTGTGAATACAAATAAATCTGCCTTTTGTTTTTGTAATACATTTATTGTCAAATTGAAACATATTTCAATTCAAATTAACCAATAAAGTTAATTCAGATTAACAAACAATGATCTTTTTTTCTAAAAAATATGAAAGATAGTATTTTAATCAAAGATGTTTAATTTCATGTTAAGAAAAAGGTATTTAACTACAGAATTGAGTTTGATAATTTTGAGAGAATAAAAAAATATTAATATTTATTAATGAATGGTTTATTCATTTCGATTGTTGAAATCTAAAAATATATAAATAAAATTTCATTCTGGATTATGGAAAGAAAATTATAATATTAAAAGATCTTAAAAAATATTTACTTATTTGAATTAATTAAATAAATGTTAATTATATATTTCAGTAATTAATTAAAATGGAATCAATATGGGAAAATAAATTTGCTTGAAGTACATTACTAAATTTATTTATAATTCTATTACATTTAATTACTCAACATAATGTTACATATTCTAAGAGATGATTAGAAATATGATATAATATGGTACATAAACAAAATATGGTATAATATGGTATTGCTCTTTATAAATATAAATTAAGTAATAACAGCATATCTTTCATTTCTTTTTCACCATGAGGTTGACCAAGGCATTTTCAAAAATTTATTAAAAATCACAACTGGTTAAAGTGAAAAATAGAATAAAAACAAAACAATTTCATAATATATACAATGCATTGCAAAATTTCTAAAAAAGATTTTTCTATTTATTATAAAAGAATACAGTTCTAAATTCCTTTGTAGGTAATTCAGGTTTATTTTCGATTTTACCAGAGTCTTTCATAATAATTGAAGATGAATTTGGTTTAATGAGAATAAATACATTGGATATTTCAAAATGATAGATTTTAGACTATTAACATTTTGTTTAACACTTGGAATACATTTCAAATATATCTTTTAACTTAATAAAAAAATATTTTGGTACAATATTTATTAATATATATTAAAAAATTCCTCATATAATTCCTTATATATATTAAAAAAATAAAACTATGGAAAAAAATTGTATAATATTGTATTAGGATGTAAATAGTGTAAGAAATATCACTCTTATGTAGTTCAAAAATCAGCGAATTCTATCAACAGGGTTAAAATTTGATTAATTTAATATACACAATAAAACAATGAGAATCAAGATTATCTATATATGTTTTACATTTAAGAGTAATTTTATTTAAATTAACAACAATATAATATGATTGAAAAATTATTCCTTATTTTATATTCATTTAATAATATTAAATTTCAAATTGTCAAACACCATTCTTCAATTATTTTAATAATAAATGAAGATATTTCTTCCAATACAGAAATAATCAAAGTTCTCAAAACAGTAAACACTGAACACAAAATAAATGTAATACATTTAATATAACGATTATTAAGTAAATTTTCTAGTGTCATGCTGAATTATTTAAACTCAAAACATTTGGATAAATAGATAAAAATGCTGAAGTTAGTTTCTTCAAACAATTGCATTATTTAAAAAATATTTAAAAGTAATTAAGCTTAGTATTTTCATGGAGAAAGCTAACTGCACTAATTTGTGCATATAAATATGTTCAGGTAAAATATTGTAAAAATTTACATAAACAAAGCAAAATATAATAAGAAAAATGTATATACTTTAAAGTTAGTTTATTTTATGATAAAAAAGATCTAAAAAGCATTTGTGATTCAAAAATTGAAATTTCCATTATACTCTAAAATTAAATGTATAAAAAAACATGATATCTAAATTTATGGACAATTTAGTAAACAAGCAAGTTTAGTTAATCAAAATTGCATAAAAATTACTATAATAATTTCAGGGAACTGTAATTCTTTGCGATTCATATTATTCACTATAACATAAAATATTCCGAAATTTCATTCATTTTAAATTACACTGAAAACAGTTTTTTTTTCTAATTTTATGCTTTCTAAAAATTTAAAAAATAAATTAGGTATAGTTTTAATTTTAACCATTTTTATTCAGATGTACAATGTACTTTAGAAAGCTGCTTAATACATGCAATCCTACATAGGGTAATTAAGAAGTAAGTGAACAAATTCAGTCAACCTATAATAGTATGACAGATTTGAGGGATCTAGGATATCTTTGCATTGAAAGAGAGAAATAGCCAATGATTTTTGATCAGTTCAAAGAAAATGGGTAAGAAATGAAAAAGTAGAGTTAGTTTTGAAGAAAACATATTCATTACTTCTTGAAATTTGCTGAGATATTAATAATTTAACAAAGTCTGTGTTATATTTATTGTATTGTTATTAGCACTATTTTTGTTCTGTGATGTACATTCATATTTATGACATACTTCTCTTTTTTCGAAAAATGACTGGTCTATTCTATAAGGTTTTTTCCACACAAGTTTCAAAAGTGATTTTGTATTTTTGATTTTAAAAAACGAAAAGCACCATTTTTTTAATGAAAAGTCAATAAATTTCAAATTAAATATAAGAATGATTATTTAACAAATATATATGGTATTATGATGAGGTTTCTGGTCGCTCATTTTTGCTGATTGGAAACGCTAAACACAACAAACCACATCCATCTTAATTTTAAACAATAGTCAAGTGACAAAGTTAAAATCTAAACTGAAATTCTTTTAATATTTAGAGAAGAGATACTGGACTCTATATAACTTTTAACTTACATAGGCTTCAAGCATCATGGACAGGCTTTGATGAGATTATGAATCAAAGCCACTATACTTAACTTTGAATTTTCCCTTAACTGAAATATCCTCAGTAAGAGTATTTCTGATTGATTTAAAGTTTGACATAGAAAGTGATTCATATCATACAATAATATTAAATTATTTTATTAACTTTGCAATAAATGTACTTATTTTCTAATTTGATAAATAACAGTAATTACAAATATGGAAAATTTATTATTTTTAAATGCATAGTTATTATGTGGCTTTAAGTCTTCTTACTTTTAGTAGATTGTACATTTTTAATAAAGGATTCATTTGTGGCAAGCCCTTGAATCGTCCTTGGGCTACTTCATATAATTCCTCATCTTTGAGTATTCTTCCGAAATAAGATATCATCATTGCTTTGTCTAATACAGACATTTTGTCATTTAATGCCATGTGAAATATCTGAAATATAACATTATCAATGGATTTTTTATTGTCAATAATTTTCATCTCTAATTAGTAATCATATAAGAAACAGGAAAATATAATTTTTAAAATATGCTTAAAACATTTTAGTAGAAAATATGCTTTAATATGAATTTTTATTTTAATAATGTTATTTAATTTGATTCTGCAAACAATGTAATTTGAATTTTTTTTCAAAATTAATGCTGTTAAGTTAATGAAATCTGTCTCTTCACATTGAAACATCTATAAAAATGAATTTGTAATTACATTTTATGTAATTAAAATTTTTTAATTCTAAGTAATTTTTAACTCCAAAAACCAAACAAGGTAGAATTAACAAATTTATTAATTTAGAGTAAAATTTTTGTGAAATATTTTTATTAATTATAATTAAAAACAAAGGACATTTACATAGAAGAATAACTTTGTTATGTAATTTCAATGCTAGGTATTATGAACTCATTTATTCAATTTTTAAGTTTTTTACCTTTTTTTTAAGTATTTAATTTTTGAAGCAAAATAAATATGATCTCTTTTCATCAAATAGTTTCTTTATAACTTTAACATATTTGCCAATTTATAGATATTAACAACTGAATTAAATTTTACTATTACTAGCAATAATAAACTGTGGAACCTTAATTGAACTTGAATGCTTTTATTCCAGATCAGTTGTAATTTTTATTATTTGAATGTTGATAGAACTAACGTTATTCTAAATAAAATTCTAGTTGAAACTGATAGTTATGGACATAACCTAACTGCTTATGTAGTACTGAAAAAAATTAGCAGGATTTAAATGCAAAATAAATCATTGATCAGTTTTTGAGAAAATTATACAGGCTTCTGAGTTCTTGAAGAAATTAATTTCATAAAGGACAAAAGGAGAATATTTCCTTCATCCGTTTTTCGTACCATTTCTGTTAAAATGTTTTAATTTTGAAAAATAAACTACTATGACTGGATTTCAACATTAGATACATTTAATTTTAAACCCTTTTTATTTCAAATTCGAAAACATTTTTTATATAACATAATTTGTTTAGGAAAATATATATTCTATTCAATAGTAAGCAGAAAATTCCAAGAGAAAACTTTACATGCATAACTGTAAATCGGCATAACATTCATTAGCAGTTAATGATTATTGTATGGAATAATAATAAAAGCAACTTAAACATTTGATACAAATATCTGCTTAATTTGTCATATTTATTCCCAATGATTGTTAATAAATTCTGCTAACAAAATCATATTATTGATTATGTTGAATTATCTGGTTTTTTATTATATCATTTAGAATAGAAAATTCTAATAGGAATGTTAAGCTATTACTAATTAGGAATACTTGAAATTATTTTTTCACGAGGAGAATAATCTTTAAAATAAAACAGAAACTTTAAATTTTGTAAATATTGTTATTAATTGTTAATTCTGTGTAATAATACATACTATTGTTATTGATTTATTGAATTTATGAAATTATTGATTTTAATGAATTTAATGTTGAATTATTGAATTTAATGAAAATTTTAGATGGTTTTAATATAAAACAAAGCATTGGTTAACATTAATGCTAGAAAAAGGTAAGAAATATAAACTTTACACTATCAAATTTTTGAAGCATTTTTTAATCACATTTTAATGATAGGTTTAACTGTATGTGCTGCATAATATATATATAAAAATTTTATTAATGTAAACATGTATCTATTATACTTTCTGTAGATATCCACATATGATTTATGAACAAAATATAAATGAGTTGAAAAAAAGTTTTTAGGGTCTCAAAACTAGTAAGTCTATCACTATATCCTCATATTTTACCAAAATAATTCTTAAGCTAATTAAATTACATTCTTAAGCAAATATATATATACATACATATACATACATACATACATATATATATATATATATATATATATATATATATATATATATATATAGAATATTATTTGAATACTGAAAAACCTTCATAATTTCCATAATCAGAAATTAAACTTCTCTATTCTTTTCATAATGGCTATGAGCAAATAACTAACAAATGTATTTACATCAATTGACATTTATTTCAGAAACATATATTAAAATTAGAAAGGCTTACCTCCTATTTTTTAATCACCGCTATATGACCAATTAACACAAAATAAAAACTTACATCAGCAACATTGAAAATCACATGGCCATACATCAACAATCCTCCCATTTGAAAATAATTAATTCGTGGCCTTGGCTGGATCTCAGGTAATTTGTCACCCTAGGATATTAATAAAAAAACTTAAAAATAAAAAAATATACAATTATTTTATGAAATTTTTCTCTCTTCATTAAGATGCCTATTATACTTAATCATTTCATTTTACAGTTAAATACAGTCAAGGCATGTTAATCTTAAATCAATAATTAATTATAAAAAAAATGATTTTAAACTTACATTAAGTAGAATGCCAAAACTTTTTAAAATCACACTCATTCCTAGGGGTGATAAGGTTCCAGGAAAAACTTCCCTACAATAGACAGAAAGCACAATACTAGTGAATATGTAAGTTTAACAAGGAAAGTTAACAAAGCTACTGATGTAAGTTTTTAATATGAAATAATACATGATTCTTATACAATTTCATTTCAGTTAATTTCAGTGAAATTTTGCTCGAAGAATTAGGCATTTTTTGTTGATAATATCAATTTATTGCATCATTAACAAATTATGTATGAATACAATAAATTTCAAAATTAAATTCATTAATTTCTAGAAAGTATTGTCCAAATCCAGTACAGGAAATCAAATTTAAAATGATGAAATTAATTTCAAGCTTAAGAAAAATCATTGTTTTTATATTAATAATTGGCGAAGTCTGAACTGAATTCATTGTATGCATATGTGTGTGTGTATATATACATATAAGTAACATATTCAGTAACATTTTTTGCGTGGTAAAATTAATGCACATTTCTATACAGCAGGTATTTTTTAATTCATTTAATTACTTAACTTTAATTTATGCTACATTTTTAATTAATTAAAAATAAATCTATAGTTGCACTTAATCCATAGAATCTAAAGTGCATACATAAAACAATGTCATTTATGCTGTCTGAATATTAAAAATATTTATAAGAAAATATTTGCATGTGTCACACAATGAAACTAAATTACAATCTGAGGAAATATTTATTTCAATCATTTCATTATAAAAATATATTATCTGAACAGAATTAAGTAGCACATGTAAATTAATAGCTTTTGTAAATTAAATAAGTTAGCAATTAGAAACACATATTCAAAATTAATGAAAAAAATAATTCTAGATTAATGATAAAAAAATTAAAAGAACCCTGTAAAAATAGTTAATTGATTAAATAAATTTATTTTAAGATTTAATATACTGGAATAGTTCAATCATGTAACAGAGTGTCTTTTTAAGCCTTTTCTAACATTTTCATTGAACTCTGGCTTATTACAAAATGCATCACCTAAAGATTTCATACAAGAAGCAGGTTTTCTAAATTATTAAAGGGTTTCTTTAAATTCCTTAATAAATTCTTATATCTTAGTAATAAAAATGATTAATATCTTAGTAATAAAATTCACTAAGATAAAAACCTTTTCACATTCTGTGTTGTTATGAAGTATCACAAAGCAAACATGAATATAGATATTCTCTCACATTTGTAACTATTATCTATTTTCTTAAGATGACTAACTTCAAATCACAGATAATAAATGTTTTCATATCCAGTTTTTAACTTAGATAAGTACAGTATGTAATGAAGAAAACTGATTGTGATGCTTATCCATCTTTAGATTCACCCTTAATAGACAGCAAAAATGTGGAAACATTTTAATGAAGTATCTCACATTTGAAAACTTGGTATCATTTAGTTTATCCAAATCTAGCGATTTCAAATGATATAAAGGATCATACTTAAAATATAATCCCAGGAAGTAGTTGAATATTTCCAAACAAGAGAAACTGTTAATTTTCTTCACCAAATAATGTTGCAATAATCATTACTTCCTACATACTAAGTTACTAGTATCTTTTTGATTACTACAAGAGTGATAATCTGCTTCAAATAAGGGTATATTTCTAATTATGAATGCTGCAATAAATTTTTAATTAGTTCTTTCAGAGAAGGTTTTTAAGTTTACAGGATTTGTAGATGATTAGACTAACAAAACATAACTTTTGATTATTTTTATAATATGAAGTATAAAAGAGCTATAAGCTTTATTTAAAGGAGATCTAATAAGAACATGAAAAATTTCACTTCTCTAGTTATATTGTGAGATTTGAACTTAATATCTTTAACAAAGAACTTCCTTGCACTTTTCTTTGATTCTATTTCACATATTCTTCATTTCAAACTTGGTTTGATCCATACCTCCACATCAGAATTTTTAGTTCTTAGAATGGTGAATAATGTCAGATTTTCAGAATATGTACTTTTTAACTTCAGTGTCACATGAAAATATTTTAAGAGATAATCTCACTGATTAATGAGCTTTTAAATATTTCTGTAGGAAAAGTCAACATGATTACGCATGTTTAATTATTTTGAGTACCTTCATCACATAATTCTTAAATTTTTTTTTTACATTTCAGTTCTTTAAGAATTTCTAAACAACAAGAGATGTCAATTATAACTTCAATTTAATCTGGCAAATTTGCAATATCTTTTTCAGAAGCAAGAATTATTAAATGACAAGGCCACCAATAGTCATTAAATCTTCTTCTCTCTTGCATACTATTGTATTATTAGTATCAAATGCAATATAATGCTCAAAAGGAATTTCTAATCGTTCAAATTCTTTTAAAAATAAAGAACTTATAATTTCTTCTTTGGCATCTCCTGTTAAACTTGAAAGTGACAATCAGCTCAATTTTCAATGGAATTGAAAAAGTTTATGACAATTGGGTACAATTTTAAATCACTATCATTTTTATCTCATTATATGCAACAAAAAATGGTAAAGTTTGTAAGAGTTTAATAAATTTGCCTCTTTTTCTGATGCAAATTCCTTAATTAATGCAGAAGTTTTAGTTGGAGCACATCCATAAAGCTTTGGATACTTGGGAAACATTTTTTATAAAGTAAGCCACTGAGGCCAGGTTGGTTAGGGCATCGTTCTCATTATCGGAAGGTAGTGAATTCGAATCCCAGCTTCACCAAGATCTGCTGTGTTCGGTAATGGCAGACGAGGCATGTTAAAATTTGGCATGGTTGCAATGTCCTCCAAGTGTAATGATACCTCTGGGGGTGGTTGTCCAAATAATATGAGTCTTCTGCTTGGTTCTTGCTTCAAAATCATGAAGAGTCCATCCAGCTATTTCTATCTAACTGGTATTCCAATTCAGAGTTAGGTACAGGGAAACAGGCGGGTGCAACAAGTACATATTTCTGAAGTACAGACTAGCAAGATCAGCAATGCTGATTGATATATTGTACTTTAACAAAAATAAAATAAAATATAGTTTTGACTGAATAAGTAATTCTTGGGTATCATTTTTAAAGTGCCTGCCGAGTTTTTTGATTCTTGTACATGATTGGTTTTCTTGCAAAATGCTTGCTTTCAGAAAGCACCTCCAAATGAACTCCAGCTATTAACAATAGCCCACAATCTCAATAGTTAATAAATGATGCAAAACTTTGCTCTGTGACTAAAGCAGAAGTGTGTGTCATAATAGAAATAAAAATAAAATAAAAATATTTCTTTATTAATTTTTTAATACTAAAGATTTAAAAAATTATTAATAGCTTCTGTACTCTGCAAACTGAATGCCTAAAATATTCCTTGCTATCAGCAAAAGCATAAGACCTAATGATCTTGTGTAAATTTACTACAACAAGTAAAAGTTAGCAGTTATATATATGTATATATATTTGTATTAGATTGAAGTCAGTTTATGTAAATATTCAAATTTCATTTGTATGTTAAAAATTAAACACTCATGGAAAAAAAAAAACTGTTCTAGAGTAAATTTTTTTAAGCACATCAATAATGCACAATACTGAAGAGTAAAAATAAATTTGACACAAATCACTATCTTCTTTATAAATATGCTCCATATGTTAAATATTAATGTCACATGACTTAAATACTCTTGAATAGATCTACTAATTTCCATAAATACCTATTACTATTATGAAAATACTCAAGTAATTCATAAGTATTTAAACAGTGAATTCTATTAACACTGAACCTATTTTGAAAGTTATATTACTCAAGTTATTCTGTTGACATTAATGACAATATTGAAAATTTAAGAGTTACAGTATTAATTTTCAGCAGTTTACATATTAGTCATTTTCTGAAATTTGATACCTATTTAAAAATTACTAAAACATTTTTTAACATTATTAAAACATTTTAGTCTAAAACTATTAGATGTTAGAAAAGCCTTGACTTGTGTGATACAGAAATGCTATATTTTTATGACTGAGGCAGGCAGCAAAATTGGTCGCTGTCACTCGGACACATTGAATGACTATATCAGCTGTCCACAAGTCACCCACCAACCATCCACGAAATGACCAAATTGAAGTGGAGCTTTCCAGGAGTATTAAGCATGTTTAATATTTTCATCCACAACTGAACAACAAGTGTATACTTACTTGATTCTCGCTGTTCGTATAAGAATATGGAATTATATTATTCGTATAAGAATAAGAATATGGAATTTTCTGTAGAAATTGAAGAATTTATCATTGAATATTTTAAAAGCAAGTTAAGTTTAATTGGTCAATCTGTTTTAGAATTTTATTTTTTGTTTTGTAGGATACAATTATTTATTCGATTATATATTTCCTAATAGATAACAAGTACTAGTGGGACTTACGTGATGATAATTATTTTAATAAAAATAAAAAAAATCAACTATATAAAGATCTCAGTTGAATAATTATAATAATTTCAAAAAACAATTCTCTGGTAAAATTTCAGAAGATTTTTAAAAACTATTTTCCTTTTATTTAAGTCTTCCTCATTGAAATTGCTTTTTAAAATTAGCAAAATATTTTGAATATTTTTAGTTTCAATAAAAATTAAATGAAGCATTTTTAATTTAAATGGCAATTGAAACATTGTAGAAACTTTAATTTGAATACTATAGTGTATTCACTTTATAGTATAGTTATACTTATTACTTTTATGAATGCATTAAATACTTGAACTCTTTAAAATAATAAATAAATTTATTTGTATTTTTTATTTAAATATTATGAAACAGACTATGAAATGAAATTTAATTATTTATTAAATTAGGATTTTTAATATAATGCAAATGCATAAATATTTGTAGTAAAAATATTTTATAAAATGATTTCACAATTTAGTTTATATATATAATTCATAGCTTAAAAATTCATTTAAAGAAATATTGTTAACTTTATTTTAAATAAGTTACATGGACAGCTGAAATAAGCTTTATGTTATTTAAAATTCATTCTTCATTTTTTTTCCTTTTCTAAATATACTTCAGCAATGATATTTGCTATTGATATTAAAATCAAAGCATTACATGCAATATTTCTTGGCGTTTTGGGCATGACTGTTTTTTTCAAACATGAAAATATTAACAAATAAGCAATATAATAATAATGGAAGTCAAACTGTAAATAAACTTTCATTGGTCAATTTTTGGAGTGATGTCATTAATGACAAGAGCTGTTTCGTGTTTGGCAGGTATACCAGATACCAGGGATCCACAAAACAGACAGCAGTGAAATACCATCCACAAACAACGCAGTGCACAGGTTTGCAGCCGGCCTAAAAATATTCCTTCATAATTTTATTCTATAAATTAACAATTTAATAAATTTCAACTTTTTCAATTTTAACTGTAACCTCACTCATAGAATATTTTCTATTCCACTCTTTTGGTAACAACTTTTTATATTTATTATTATTATGTTTTACTCTGATCATCACTTCATGACAACTTAACTTCCCCTTCTTGTCTCTTAGTAAGTTTACATTTAATTTCTCTTCTTTTTCTAATTCTTATTTTCACTACTTTTAACTAATACTTATTCCATGCCTTTAAATTTGTATTTATTAAAAACCTATAGTATATTCAAAAATATTTTAAACATTTTGCACCGCTATGTATGATATATATATACATACAGTATGTACACTTCCTTTCTTTCTTCCGTTCTCGATTTATTGCGAACCACTCCTCACGATTTTACTCTGGTACCAGTGAGTTACGGGGTACTGTCTGTGAAATCAATCTATCAATCTCCTTGACAGAGTAAATGTTTATCAAACATTCTAACGCTCTTGGCGTTAAGTAGACAATAATCTGGATGTTGTCATATATATATATATATATATATATATATATATATATATATATACACAGTATGTCCACTAAAGTCCCTTGCCACCCTCTTAACTTCGGAACTGCTGCTACTATATTTATAATAAAGGTGTCAAGGTATAGTAAATGTATAAAGTAGCCATGCTCTTCTGAATGAAACAGACTACTGCGCCACCTAGTGGAAAACTGCAGAGTTAGCATTTCTATCTCGAAAATGAAACGTGATAGAGAGAAAAAGTGATTTACAAAGTTATAGAGTATCCTCGATTTAGTACGAAAAGATACCTTGTAGGCATTAATGTGAAGAATACAACGGTTAAAATGCGCATTTGCTGTTTCATGATGTAAAGTGACAAAACGATCTAAGAAAGGAAAAAAACAAACAAATAGTTACAACAATATACTTTATTTAAGATGTTCAAACTTCTCACTGTCAGCTGAAATTCACATTTGGATCCTCGTTTGAAGATTACGTCGCACAGGTTGGTACACGCAACCGTAATGTGTAGTTTAAGATCCTGCAATTTTTGTGGAAGAGTCGCATACACCTGCTGTTTCAAGTATCCCCACATTAAAAAGTCCAGTGGAGTCAGATCAGGAGAATGTGGAAGCCACACATCGAAACAGCCATACCCTAGTATTTGGTTGCCAAATTCCTTGACGAGGTACTGCTTCACTAGAGATGTCTAGTGAGCAGGTGTGCAGTCATGTTGAAACCATAGTTTTTAAGATTAAACAATGGCAGGTTCTCCACAAAATCGGGTATTACCAAGAAGATGTCTCTTTTATAGCTGTTTCAGGTGAACAGGCATGACGTTTCTTACGTATTAGCATACTGCATACAAATTGTTGGAATTATTTTTAAAACTTCCGTTTTTCCCAATTTCGAAATGAAGGTGAAAAATGTAACCATGAAAATGTAAATTGTTTTCTTTCATGGCTAGCGGTGAAAGAAAACGATTCTTTGTTTTTTCAAATATGCACATCTACGATGTGCATGTCACAGCATGAAGCAACAAATGCGCGTTTTAACCGTTGTATTCTTCACATTAATGCTTACAAGGTATCTTACTAAATCGAGGATGCTCTACAACTTTGTAAATCACTTTTTTTACCTATCTCCTTCCGTTTTTGAGATATGAATGCTAACTCCACAGTTTTCCACCAGGTGGCGTAATAGGTGGTTTTATTCAGTAGGCTACTTTACTATACCTAGACATCACTTTTATGAATATAGCAGCAGCTGTTCCGAAGTTAAGAGGGTGGCAAGGGACTTTAGTGGACATACTGTATATATATATATATATATATATATATATATATATATATATATATATATATATATATATATACATATATCACACATTTGGGAAAAGGTTTATAGTTTTTTTTTGCTTTCTATTTTTAATTAATATTAATTTTTCTGTCAGGAATAGTTCATTTGTGCATTGTTTATTTTTAGTATTTTTATGTAAATAAATTTGAAACACCTTCTGCTCATGTCATGTTTTCCTGATAAGAAGGGGCAAGTTTTATTTGAATCATTTCTCAATTTTTTGTTTTCTTTCTTCACAGTTTGCCTGTTTTTTAATTTTTATTTTTTCCATTATCACTCTAATTTTTTTCTTTGTTTTCTAAATGTTTTTTCGATTTCTTTTTAATGTATTGGCACGACAGGCCAATATGGGACAGTTCCTTCTCTCAAGAACTTCTATTCCACTGCCCTCTTAGTGATGGTTGGCCCATTCTTTACCTTCAATATTTGCAATTAGTAATGCAGCCAGTCTATATTCATTTGGGTCTACCTCTTGTACTGATTCCTATAACTTTGTAGCAGAATATTCTGTAAATCAAGGTGCTAGGTTGCACCAATATGTCCAGGAAATTTTCTCCTTTTGATTATTACAGTGTCACTTTTCTTGGATAAATTATATATCTAAATTTTTCACACTGCTCTTATGAGAAACATTCTTCTAATTTTTAAAAAAATCTTTTCTTATTTGAGTAGTTCAAGTAAATTTATTTACTTATTAAGTTAAATTCTTTAAAAAAATTTTTACTTTGTTTTAATTAAAATTTTACTTTATATACTGTACTATATATATATATATACATATATACATATATATATATATATATATATATATACGTGATAATTTTTAGATAATTATGGATTGATTCTCAATCTTAGCAGAATGTTTTCTTGATTTATAAAAGAAATCATCCAAATGCGAAAATTTTAAGAATTTAATGCATAAAAATAACACTAGAAATATAGAGCATAATTTCTATTGTTGATTACTAATATGTTATATAAAATATTAAAAACAACATAAACATATATTTAAATAAACATTATTTTTATTTGTTTTTAATAAATTGTTAAAAATTGATTTTTCTCTGAAAACCTATGTCACCAGTTAAATAAGTATTTAAAAAACGATTGTACAGTAAATGCTGCAAATTAAAATTCAAAATTATATGTAAGAATATGTCACAAATAGATGAAAATGTTTAACAAATTTCTCAGCAAAAATTCATGCAATACAAAAGTTAGAGAAAAAATTTTTTCAATGAAGATGTTTTAGAAATTAATGTTGACAACTTAAATTTTAAGCTCAGATTTATTCAGAGATTAATAAGCTTAAATAATCAAAAATATTTCTTTTTATGGTATTCATAATCTTTTTAAGATTATCTGTAACTGTTATCCAGTTGAAAATAAATAATTTATTTGTCTTACCCAACATTAGAAACTGAGAAATAGTCATTCTCAACTCTCAGAGGGCCATCAAACTCATGTTCAATTTCATATATAGTTTCATTGGTTCCACTTGTAACAGGTCTTGACTGATAAGAAATAAAATAGAATCCTTCAATTAATCATAGCATAAATTTTTTTATACATTTTAATATTCACAGTTTAGAAATTCTTTTTATGAAAATCTTTGAAAACATTACAGAAAACTAATCAATTTTACAAATTAATAAAATAATTAAATGCATAATCATCAATAAAACCATCAATTACATAAGATAACTATGCATATTAGTTTTCAGTAAATATATAAAAAATTCAAAGATTTTATAATTTTTCTTTTTATTTATCTGATATAGTGAAATTATATTTATTTATGAATATAATTTCACTATATCAGATAAATAAAAAGAATTTGAATTTAAAATTTATTTAAGACACATAACATTTATAAAAGAATGCAAATAATAAATTAAAAAAATTCAAGTAATAAAGTTCATAATATGACTTCTAACAAAATAAAATACTGTAGTAAATTTTGATATAACAAATTTTTTTAACTATTTTCACTAAACATGATTGAGAATTTGACATTTTAGAGTATTATTTAGATCAATATATATTTAAAATAGATTCAGTAACTCATGATTAAATTTAATGGTGAAAATGTGTTTTGGGTCCCCTGCTTGGCGCATTTTCAAAAAAATCGCTAACTGGTGCGTTTTTGCGTGTTGTTTCGCGGATTTGAATGCTCAGAGAGATACTATGCAAAAACGTTTCCATGTCGACGAAACCAAAATCTGTGTTTATAACGAATTTCACTGTTGGTATGGCAACAAAAACAAAAACAATTGTTTTTTTACGAATTGTATAACAAAAAATATATAATATGGAGAAAAATTATTATATTTTTTAAAATTAATAAATAAAAATACACTGAAACAAATAAATTTCATTGTTGAGGTACTTAGAATAGCCAGGGTTACCATGCTTGGCGCATCTACCACCCATTTGAAGAGAAAGGGGTGCGCAAACCACAGATTAACCAATTTAATATTTATTTTTAAAAAATATACACATATTCAATAACATCAAATATTAATTTAGTTTCCCTAAAATTTGCATGTAAATTAAATAATACAATTTATAATTCAGATAAGCACTTACTTGAAAAATAAACAGATCATTGTTGCAAAATCCCCATTCAATATCTCGATGAGATCGGTAATAATTTTCTATCTAGTGTAAAATAAAAATGAATTTATTTTTAATACCTGAAATTGTCGAGCAAAATAATTTTTTTAAATTTTAAATGGAAAACAAATTTATTCCCATTTTTAAATAAAAACACTATTTTGTTAAATAAAATTATTTTGAAAACTTAATTTTTCAGATCTATAATATTTTTTTACTCAAATTTCAAATTTAATGAAAATAATTACATACAATCAGTTCAATATTAAGGCATTAATGTGTTTATTTTGAATAAAAATCTTAAAATATTTATATTAAACATCACTCAAAATCATATTAACAATTTCTAAAACGTTTTTTTAACATACCAGAGACTATAATATAACTGATTCATATTTGTTTCTTGTTGATAAAAACTGGTGGAAACTATTAACTATCTAAAATAAAATCCTACTATTTTAAATTTAAAAAAAAGTATTATAAATAGCCGAAAATTTCTACATAAAGAATGAAAACTGAGTTTGTTATATTGTAATTAATCACTTATCTATAATGTGAGCTATTCTGCTGAAAATGATGAAAGTTTTCAACGTTGATATGATAAATAACAATCAATCAATATATATATATATATATATATATATATATATATATATATATATATATATATATATATATATATATACATATATATATATATATAACAGAATAACTGAATAGTTAATATTTGAATAATACAATGTTGTATTATATGTTTCCAATTATTATTGCTCAGAATAAATACTCTTGGTATGAATTCAAGTATACACAGCAAGTGTTCGATCATAAAAATTTTGGAAATTTCTCCCTTTTGCTATTATTTTTTGATTGTTTTACATTTACTTTGTGAAGCATTGTTCAGTATCAGCTTGACAGTGGCCTGAAAATATTGGATTATTTAGAAAAGTTCTAAATTAGCTGGTGAAGGAATAGAGTTGATATCCATGTTATTATTCAATCATTACTATATTATTCTATACAGATTTCACATTGGCTTTTTGTGTGATACATGATAAAGTTACCTTAAGATAACCTCTAATTTTCATCTACAATAATTAAAATTATTTATAGCTTAGCTATTGATATAAGATTTTTGAACACATTGATATAAGCATTTGATAACATTTGTTAAAAATTCTTATTCATACAAAGTATCTTCAAGGATCTAGTGGCTAACAGATATCCGTTAAAAATTATAAATTATATATCAAAGTACCCATTTCAATTTACCTGAACAAAATGAATACGCTCTTGAAAAATCTATGCAGGAATTTTCCCTTTCATCAACTAAAGAACATCTTGCAATTAATTTATTAAGAATCAAGGCATATTTATTATAGATGAGTTGAAATACATTTTCTTTGAAGGTTTATCATATGATCTTAAGTATTTTGGTATACATTAATAAAGGCGTTATTTTTGCTTTTTGAATTAATAAAGATTTTGTAGTGTGATTTACAAGAAGCAATCTAATGTTTAATTTTTAAGAGGTGCTGTAGTTTACCTACTTTGTTATATAAATATTAAATTACCAAGATATTCAACACTCAATTGCCTGTTTCTCCACAGTTAGTTTATCTACAGACAACTTTGAAATAGATACTGCCCCATCAGGTAATTTTTAACAGAAATAATGCCCTCCCAATAGATTTTTGGGACTGCAGCAAATATAAAATCTCCATTGAATACCGAGTGAGCTAAAACTACTTTAATTAATCCTCAATCCAATTCTTTTATTTAGCAAGTTTTGTTTATTATTCATTTAACTATGATAATTATTGTGAGAATCTAAATATATTAAATTGAGTCCTAATTATGGCATAAGTCAGTCAAAGTACAAATTGATCCAAACATGCCTTTTTTGCAATGATAGCAATTTTTTATGATATTGCTCTGTACTCTTACTTAATTAAGGACTCTGGAGTATCTTAGAATATCTATTTCAGTTATAAATTTTAAATATAAACATATTTATTTTTCTCTTACCTTCTCTTCTTACCTTCTTCTATTTATTGTTACCATTTATGATAAACTGTGATTCCCCTTTATAATGTAAAATTCTAAATTCTCTATAATCTGGAAAACTTGCAGAATACTAATTTATTACATGTGTGTAAGCACATTTATGATTATGTATGTAAATTTTCATTTATGAACCATTTGTGAAAATTATAACACATTTCCTGTTTCAGATGAAACTAAAGATGTCTCTCGATTAGAGAATTTGTATCTTAGTTCTATAATCGTCAAATGAGATCAAAATTGTTTGTAAAAGATGCTTCAATAAGAAGGTAACATTTCCACTGCAAGTATTTTCTTTTCATTCTTATCTATATTTCCTCATTGTATGTACAGATAGAAAATTTTAAATGTTTTGTATATCTTACTTGATGTGTGAATGATACATTCAAAACACTTTATTAATTTTCCTTATCTGAATGCCATTAAAAATAAATGTAAAATAACCTTAATACAAAAAATGTAGGCTTTAAACTAGTAAAAATTTTTTTAATTGAACGTTTGGAATTTTTAGTATCACAACAAAAATATTTTTTGTATAATATTTTGAATTTGCATTTTCTAAAATTTCTAAATAAAATACAAAGAGTAAAGTAACTTCTTTTTTCTTAATCATGGTATTTAAATTACCTTAATTGATACTTTTGCTAAATGAAGAATCATATCTTCCGATAAAGCACAAACATTTCTTTCACTTTCAGGTACTTCTGATGTAGAGGTCCCTTGTTTGTCTATAAAAAAATGCTCTGAAATATTTCTCTTCTAAAATTAAAATATTATTACAAAATCACCAAATATAACATATTTCATGATGATTAAATTATATGAGAATAATCAACGACGAACATTCATTCATTTGAGAGTTAAAAATTGATATAATATATATATATATGCATGATTTAAATTTCATAAAATTGTAAAATATCTTTTTCTCAGGAAATATTTGTTTGATTTTATATATTTACTAAAATATTTATTCTTATAATTATTAAGACAATCATCCATAACCCTTAGATAGCTTTAACTCATTAAGATTACTTAAGCTTAGCATACCTATTGCTAGATATAAGAAAAAATATATCGAAAATCAATAAAACATATATAATTTTTTGTTTAATATCTTTATTAGAATATGGATTGTATAAACTTTATATGTAATTCACCTTGTCAACTCTGAAAATTCTTAATAAGTCTAGTACAAAACTAAACATAAAGTAGATTTGAGATCCCCACTTTAAATCAGTTGGTTGAATGTGGCTTCAACAAATAATTAATTTATTCATCCCCTTGAGCATGAAACTAAAAATATGTGTAACTGTGTTTTGTGTTAATATTTCAATAAATGTTTTTAGAAATTTTAAATTTATAATTTTCAAACTGAATATTTAAAATTTTAAAAGTGATGTATGATAAAAATTTTAAGTAAAATTATAAAATATTTTCCTTATTGGTAGGTTTAATTTTTATCTCTTATATAAAATTATAATAGATAAAAATAACCAAAAAATCTATTATAATTTCAATATAAGCATAAATTCACAAATAGTTTGTTATAATTACATAAATACTGATTTTTGAGCAAACATTATAATAAACATGAAAGTATTTCAAAAATTACACGTGTCTTAGAATCAAAATGATGCCTGATGAAACAATTTTTCTAATACCATTTTAATTGAGCTGACAGATTAATGGTTAGTACTTTCAGTTTAGATCATTCCTTTTTTATTTTTAGTGGTTCAGAATGGATTTTATACAGTAAGTTTCACTTGAATTTGCCTATGTATTCAAAAGATAATCCCAGAGCATCAAATACAAAAAGTGGCTTCTATAATTATTCCATGATAATTCTTAATGGATTTTCAAAGAATAGCTAAACAATAAGGATATTGTTAAATTCTTTAAAATGCAAACTTAAACTATAAAAAAAGAAATTCTTGATCTTAGATCCTCATGAAAAAAGAATCTCTATAATCTTTTACAAATAATATATACAAACAAATGAAAATGTAAAATTAAATTGCTGAAAATTTTTTAATAGTATATCATTCTAAATTGTATAGACATATATTTACAGAATAGTTCAAAAGCTCATGTCCAAATGGCATGTGTAACATGTCATTAAAATAAGCATTAGAAATTTAAAATAAAAAAGTATTCAAAATTAAAATAAAAGAGATTTAAAAGAAGTTACATAGGAATTATACCTCTTTAACTCTTCAATAGTAACCTGCTAGAGAACAATAATATTTTAAAGAGACAATAGTAGGCAGTAATATTAGTGAAAACATGGTCATTGAAAGAAAAAATTAATTGGCTGGTTTATTGCCCACTTTTTGAAACACAATAGTTAATTCTATTGCCACCTTTTTCAGTTTAAAGTATTCTCCAATCCATTATAAACATCTAAAATCACTCTAGGAATTCAATCCATGAATTGTTAAACCGAAAGTTACACTAGCACTCTTAACCCAGAGTATTAACCTTTTGGTGCCCATTTTGGGTTTGTAAAGAAAAAAATGAATCAGAACAGCAATACAGAGCCGACACTCATGCATTACCCATATGGCTCTAAGTAATATGGATTATCCTCAATCTAGCATTTGCATATTGTCATTTATTGAATAAATTGAAACTCCCAACCAAATGGAACGGTGTTTACCACTCTCTGCAGTATCAATGTGAAGCAAGCATTGCAGTTAATGGGGCACATTTTGAGCGCACCAATTATAAGCTGTAACAATTTCACTTGTGTTTTGTACTTCAATTATGTAAATTAATATTATAAGAATGGAAACAGGTAAGAAATTGATCATGGATAATTTTGTATAAATTTTAGACACTAACTTCTATCAATTTACTCAAAATCAAAAACATGCACAATAACACACATGATTTTTATAAATATATCCATGAAAAAATATAAATAATTACAAATGGACTTAAAACATATTACTTTAAATGTTTATATACTTTATTACTGACAATAATAATTATTGACATATGTTTACTTTATTATTGACTTTATGTTACTATTAAAAAGATCAAGCTGTATTTTTAATGAGCAAGTTTATTTAAATTTAGCAAAATTATTTTTGATACAAAAATTTTAATTGAAGATTTGAAAAACATGAATTAAATAAAAAGCATTATATTAACCATTCCCAAAAATTTTCATATGAAAGTTAAACTCTTGATGAAGTCAGAAATTACAAACATTATTGGAAATACAGTTTCATTTATTTCTTAAATTTTTACTATTCAGTTAATGGCACAGAAGTTTCATATATACTCTTCATGTCTTACATTCTTATCTCTGAAATCTGGGAGCCAAGTCTACACATTCTTATTGATTTATGTGAGTGTGTGTGATTGATTTTTCCACAATTTCTCCACCTATAAATACATTTTTTTCAACCTATTCTTTTTATTTAACAATAGGAATTTCACTATTAATTAGAGATTTGTGAAAAATTCCATCTTTTTAAAATTATTTTCTTTCTTTCAAAGTGATTTTTAATTTTTGATATTTTAATCACTTTATCATACATCAGATTATGTTAATAAAAGTTACATTATAAACACAAAAGACATAAATTAAAAAATGTGCGAATATAAACAATGAAAAATGTGAACATATTTTAGATCAACTGGAGTCTCTCATTTAAATCAAAATTAAAATACAAGCACTATTTTTTTTATCCAATCATAACTCTGTTTATTCATGAATTATCTTACCTGTTACAGTAATTTTATGATTTTTTGCCCCAATGTTAATATTTGTGATTGTAACTTCATCATTTATATTCCTTTTAAGTTGGATTATATCGGGTTCTTCTGAGCCTGAAACAACTGACTGGAATAAAATACAGTAAAATTATAAGTTAATAATTTTTATTTGTTAATGAACTTTAATTTCTTACAATAAAAATGTAGATTTTAGATATTTTTCATAAATTTTAGATTAAATATTAGAATTTACTGGATAAGTAGATTGAAAAATAATTTATAATTATTAAGTGAATTTTAAACTAACAGAAAAATTTATGTTGACCTAATTCTTAATTTTAGGATAGAAAATCAACAAAACATTTTGCAAATTAAAATTTGACACAAAAATTAATAGAAAGCTAAAAGTGTAAAAACTGCTTAAGCAATTTCTAGAAAGATTATATTTTGTGACTACTTTGTACATGTGAATGACAATAAAGTTATTTGAAATCAATACTAATCTAAGATATTTAAAATCAAACCTCATCAATAAATTATACATTTTTTCATAAGTAAAAGTTTTTTGTTACTTAACAATTCCCTCATCATAATATGTTCATCTTTTATAAAATGATTTTATTATGCAAGTATTTTGCTTGATAATGGTTGATAAAATTCTCCTTTAAAAAATTAAAATGTTATTTTATAATACAATCTTACTTCATTTCTATTATTAGATGAATCAATGAAATCTTTATGGAAAGGTAGTTTAATGCTTAATTTCAAACAATGGGTTAAATGGAGCCTTCATACATATTTTGGTTGCCTTTGCTCTTCTAAATAAAAATAAATAAAACTGTAATAATTGTTCATCTCTTTAAAGATGACAATATCTTATACTTTCATATTTACTGTGGAATAGTGAGGAGATCAAATATTTCTAAGAGGATGGTACCAGGTCTTTTCCTAAATATTGTCACACAAAATTAAATAGGCATGGTTTTTTCTTATGTATACCACTGTTGGTATAAGTGCTTGGGTATCTTCCAAGTTTCTCTCATTGTGAAACATGAATCAGGTTCACAATCTAGAGAAAAATAATCTAGGGAAAAAAATATGTGGCTTATGCTTGAGAAGTTCTTAGAGCTGTTAAGCAATATAAGGGTCAATACTAATCAGGATTTGAATTTCAGTTTAAATGATGAAATTAATGCTGTGATGATAATATCACCCAAGTGATAAAAACATTAATTCTAATTGAATAATATTAGACTTCAGTATGTTCACAACCTTGAATATTATATAAAAATTATCAATTATCATAATATTGATTTATCATATGAAGAAATTATCATATCTTATCAATTATCATATAAAGCAAAATATGATAAAGAAGCAATAACTGAAAATATTTATGTATTTACTGATTCAACATATAAGTACATGTCTCAACAACCCAAATGCACACAGAATAAGCAGCATATTTTGGAGTGTACTAAAATTTTATAATGAGAAGACTTATAATGAGAAGTTCTCCAATAGGTATGTATTTTAAAATACTTATTGTTTCTATATCCAATAAGTCAAAAAGAAAACTTACATATCTGATATTTTGTTATATTTAAGATGTAATATTAATAACTAAAATTTACAAAAAATCCAATTGATATATACTTTCAATTAATTAGCTTAAGTACTCCCATGGTTGGTTTGGTTTGGTTTGTTTGTCGCTCAACGGTCATTTTTTGCACACGAGGGCTAATTAGACCGGGACTTACGGTTTAAAGTGGATTCCGAACCACTACAAACATCCATGCCCAAGGTGGGATTCGAACCCACGAACTGTTGAACCGAAGGCAAGAGCGCTAACCATTCGGCTGCCAGCTCGGCTAAGTACTCCCATAAAACACACACACAAATAGACTAAAAATAATATAAAATTTAACTTCAACAAATTTATCTTAATTGTATATATGCATATGCATAAGTACATATTAAATATTAAAACATAAATAACATTTACCTCCCCAAGACCATAGTTTGCTGTGATGGACATAAGTGTTGGATTGCCTGTCAGAGGATCACAAGTGAAAAGCACTCCAGCCACATCACAAGAAATCAACTCTTGGATTACCACTGCCATAGGAGAATTGAGAACCTGCCCATTACGTCTAAAAGAAAATCCCATTTTGAATGAGATATTTTATTATTCATTAAAGAGATTATATTTCCATTATCATAAGAACACACTCTTTTTAAGTTACAAATAACAACAATAAATTTTACATATTAATTATCATTATTACAGTATATTTTAATTCTGACAACAGCTTAATAATATAATACCATAATGCATAAAATAATACCAAGCAATTTATGAGAAATTCATGGAATTTATCAAAATTTAACATTTTAATTAGACACTTTTATATAATTCATAAAAAGAAATTTCATCATAGCTCTGGTGATTATTAATCTTTGCTCACTATTTATTAAAAAAATGTTTTATTTTACAATTAGAATGTCATTTCAGGTTTAATCAATATTTCATATACTTTGGGAAATTATGCTTAGGTTAAGTTTAATTTTATTGCATGAATAAGTTTTATATCAATTAAAAAATTGAAATAATAATTTAACAGCTAATAAATACTTATGAATGTATAATTTTTTAAGGATTTAAAATTCAAGCAATGATACATTAATGTGCCATTTATTTTCAATACAATATTACTTTCAATTATTGAAAATTAGTGGATAAATAAAGCACTTCTAATCAGATAGCAAAATTAGTATTAGATATGTGCACACACACACACACACGTGTGTGTGTGTATGTATTGACTACACCTCAAAATGTTTAATTTTTAATTTCATTTAGCAAATTTAGCTATTCATATTTATACATTTTACAGTAAACACTTTTAACTAGTTTTACTAAATCCAGTCTCACTAATATACACATGTAAAGATAAGATATATTGTGAACCAGGTATGTAAATAATGAACTTCTGTATTCAATTATTTTTATGATTAAATAAGGGAAACAATAGACATCAATGTACACAATACAATCAACAATTACAACACAATCAATAAACACACAATCATTAAATATAGCAATACATATTAATAAATACACACAACATTATTTTTATGGTTAAGTAAGTAAAGAAAACAATACAAATACAAAACAGGAAACAAAAAGAGTTAAATAAGGGAATACATGAATAATTGTGACAAATCATTAATAATGAAATATTACAAATAATGACATTTTCTTTATTGAAAGAATTCAAATGTCATGTATTTTAACTTTTAACATAATTCTATGCATAAGTTATTAATATAATCAATGGATATGAAAATAATTATACTTTTTGTAATCTGTGGCAATAAAACTGAATTGTGATGCCCAACATTTCTTAACAGCAAGGAGAATCTTTAAAAAAATATTTTTATTTATTATCTTTAATAGTAATTAATATAAATAACAACTGCATGTATTTAAAGTATGAATCAAAAAATTTCAGAACACATAGAGACTTACATATAAAGAAAAAAAAGCAAAATAATCATTTATTTTAACATGGAAACAGGCAAATAAATTAAACATTGTCACCATTATTATTTTAATTTCAGATATTTTAAACTGTATATTTGAAATTTCAATTTTAAATAAATAATAAACTTATTTTAAGCAAAACAATTTTAAACAAATGTTTATCTTTCAATTAAAATGACATAAATAATTATATTTATGAAGTCCCATTTTAAATTTAAATTTTGATCAAACTCATATAAATATTGCATATATTTAACTTTTGGATGTAATAATTATGAAATTTATATTCTGAAACAGATTATTGAATATTTTAATGTGAATGTTTAACAATCTAATAATTATATGATATCTAAACATATATTTCATAAAATACATGAATATTAAATAAATGTATTCAAATTTAAATATGAAATGAAATATTATGAAGAAAATATTTTGTTTACATCAATAATTATTTATAACTTTTGTTTACACAAGATACAAATAATTATTAGTAAAGAAGTACTAATAAATAAAACTTATAACAGTTTTAAGAATATATTTATAAAACTAGTCTTTAATAAATGAAACTTTAAAAAACAATTTTCAAAACCAATGTTTTAACAAGTAGAATTTTAGATAATATTATGATACATTGTTTTACATATAATTTTAATCATGATATTAAAATATACAAGCTGTAGATACTCAAAAAACGTAGCATTTAAATTTTAGGTTGGTTGGTTGGGTTTTCTGGCGCAAGGTCCAAAGAGGACAAGCTGCGCCAAGTCTAAAATTATTGTTGATTTACTTTATTTTATTTATTTATTTATTTTTTTCAAAAAACCCAAACAACATTAAAATTTTAAAAAACAAAAATCAGTGTAAATATAATTTTAAAATCTTTTTATGAAATATAAAAAGCAAATAATAATTAAATATATATATATTTTAAAATTCATAATATATATTTAAATAAAATTTAAGAAACCTATAGTTCTCAAAAATGCAAATAGGTTTCTATGGGGTGGATCTCCCAATATATCCAATAAAGTTAAAATATCAGTTTTAAAAAAGTGTAAACGTAAATGGTTAAAATCTTGACATGAGATTAAAATATGATATACTGTGTAGGGTTCATCACACGTTTCACACCATGGACCCAACTCACTTAGAAATAAGTGCCTGTGTGTGAAACGTGTGTGTCCGATACGAAGGCGAGTCAAACGGACATCAGCACTTCGTAACGGTAAAACTGATAATGAGGTGAGGGATGAGAAAATGCTATGGAGTTTGTTTCCGACCTGCAAGTTCCACGATTCCTGCCAAAGACCAAATATAAATCTTTTTATACCCTTTCTCACATCTGAGAGCGGAACCGATGGTAAAATTGGATCTTCAGCAGCCTTTGCAGCTGCATCCGCTCTCTCGTTTCCATCAAGACCCATGTGGCTTGGTATCCAACAAAATACAATTTCTTTTCCCTTGCCAGCAAGGGAATCTAATACTTTAAAAATTCTGGACACAACTGGATGACATGTAACGCTATTGTTTTTCAAAGCCTCTAAAATACTCATGCTGTCAGTATAGATACAGTATTGAAGATAATCATCTGTATTCACATGCTGAAGCGCATAATAAATAGCTGTGGCTTCAGCAGTAAAGATGGAGCAGGACGAATGTAGGCTGTAGCTAAAAGTCATGTTATTGATAAAAATTCCACAGCCGACATGTCCTGAGGTCTTAGATCCATCCGTGAATACAGGTTTGTAAGATTGGTTCTGACAGCGATGAGAACAATATAGCTGTTGAAAAACAATAGGTGTTGTGTCCGATTTTCTAAATTGAGCAAAAGTATTTATAAATGTATTTGTTGGTTCATACCAAGGTGGATAGAGATATTGGTCTATAGACTCTATCTGAACATCACATAGGTCTGTGAGCCATAGATGTGATTTAGCTCGTGTGAGAAAAGGTGGGATGCTCATTGGTCGAGCATCAAAAAGTCTTTTAAGAGAGGCATTAGGAATCATGGAACGTAGTGGGTGATGCGGGGTCGAAATAATTTTTGCATAATAATTGAGAGTTTGCTGCATTCGTCTCAGGTCCAACGGTAGTTGATGGCATACAACGTATAGACTCTGGACGGGTGATGTGCGGAATGCCCCAGAACATATCCTCAAAGCAGAGTGATGAACTGTGTCCAGTCTTCGTAAAACAGAAGATCTAGCTGATCCGTAAACAACACATCCGTAGTCAATGCGGGATAGAATCAATGACTGATAAATTCGAAGTAGTGATGTGCGATCTGCACCCCAAGATGTATTTGACAACACCTTGAGGATATTAAGCGATCGCTCACACTTCTTCCGCAAATGTAAAATATGCGGAAGAAAGGTCAATTTTCTGTCAAAGATAATACCCAAGAATTTTATTTCATTGACTACTTGTATTGGAGTGTTGTTGATGTAAATTATTGGATCATTATGCAAGCTAGTCTTTCTACAGAAGTGGACACATTTACTCTTGCTTGGTGATAAAGTATGGCCATTCTCAGCACACCATGCAGCAAGTTTGTTAACTGCTGTTTGCAGTTGTCTCTCAATTAATCGCATATTAGACCCCTCGCATGATATTTGCAGGTCGTCTACAAACAAAGTACCATGTACGGATGATGGAAGCTGATGAAGAATGTTAGTGATGAAGAGACTAAAAAGTGTGACGCTTAAAATAGAGCCCTGAGGAACACCCTCAGATTGTGTAAAAGTATTGGAAGTATAGTTTCCAATACGTACTTTAAAACCACGGGAGCATAAAAAATTTTGTAGGAATATCGGCAGATTACCCCGAAAGCCAAAATCATATAATGTACGGAGAATTCCATATCGCCATGTACGGTCGTATGCCTTCTCGATGTCAAAGAAAATGGAGACCAGATGGTTCCTCCGCACAAAAGCATTGCGGATTTGGGTCTCCAAATATGTAACATTATCAAGAGTGGATCTCCCTTTACGGAAGCCACTCTGATTGATATGTATACATTTATTTTTTCTAAGACATATACGAGACGGGCGTTGACCATACGTTCGAGAGTTTTACATAAGCAGCTCGTCAGAGCAATTGGTCGATAATTTGAAGGATCTGAAGGATCCTTACCAGCCTTTAGGACAGGAATCACTATTGCTTCTTGCCATAGAGATGGAAATTCATTTTCCGTCCAGATCCTATTGAACAGGTAAAGTAAGTTCAACAGGGAGTCTGGACTCAAATGTTGAAGCATGAGATAACTGATTCCATCAGGTCCTGGACTGGTATTTTTGGCCTGCTGTAAAGCTTTCTTCAATTCAAACATTCCAAATTCACAGTTGTACGGTAAAGTATGTCGATGGTTGAAGCGAATTGGTACTCGCTCAGCACGACTCTTAGTCCTCAAGAACGAAGGACTATAAGAGTTCGAGCTTGAGACGTTAGCAAATGCTTCACCAAGGACGTTAGCAATATCCGTAGGAGAAGAGTATATAGCAGCTCCGGATTTTAAAATAGGAATAGAAAATTCTCTATAAATTCCATTGGCTGCTTTCACCCTTCTCCACAACTGCTTACTGGAAGTTGAAGATGTAATTGAAGATACATAGCAGGACCAGGATTCCTTCTGACTTCGACGACGGGCTCTGCGAGCTAATGCTTTTGCTCTTTTAAAGGCGATAAGATTCTCCGTTGTGGGGTACCTCCTAAATATTCCCCATAACTTCCTCTGTTTTTTATATGTTTCTTGGCATTGTTTGTTCCACCAAGGTTTGCAACGCCTGTGTGGTATAGAGGAACTCTTAGGTATTGATGCATCAGCTGCATTCTTAATTGTTTCAGTGACTTTACTGACGGCAATATCAATATCTTCGATCGAAACCATTTTATCATCAACAACTGCCAATTGTGTAAATAACGTCCAATCTGCCCGACTGTACACGTAAGTAGGTAAGCGTTGTCTTACACTACTACCTCCAGTCTGGGAGATGACGAGAGGAAAATGATCGCTGTTATGCAGATCATTTCCTACTATTAGATTTAACAATGGCAGAAGAGATGGAGAACAGATGGCTAGATCGAGAGAATGAAACGTTCTTGTGGGTACATGGAAATATGTCTTCTCGTCGGTATTCAGCAGACAGAGACTATTATCTGAAATAAACCGCTCTATCTGCCGACCGCGAGAATTAGTATCATCATTTCCCCACAAAGAACTATGGCCGTTAAAGTCACCTAACAGCAGAAATGGTGTTGGCAGCTGATCTATTAATGCATCGAGTTCCTCTTGGCGGATGACATCGTGTGGCGGCAAATACAAACTACAGACTGTCAACAAGCATGATGTATGAATTCGCACAGCTACAGCCTGTAGTGTAGTATTTAAATGCTGGGCAGTGCTGGGATAGTTGTTGGATGTTAAAATGCAAACACCTCCAGACACTGCACCATCGTCACCACAGTCTTTTCTAAAGCTTTTAAGCCCACGCATGGAGAAGTTATTGCTGGACTTCAGGAATGTTTCCTGAAGTGCAATGCATGCAGGGTTGTAGGCTGAAATTATAGACTTGATGTCATCATGATGGGAACGCAAACCATGGCAGTTCCAAGAAACAAAGGAAGTTATTATGTAGTTTGAAAAGCTCCTCTCCCGGAGCTGGAAGGCATGTCATCTGACATCTCCTCGAGCGATAGATCATCGTCCGAGGGATGTAATGAAACAGCGTCAGCCTCCAGGGTTAAGGCTTTACGGGTGGATATTGAGGGCCTAATATTGCCCTCTTTAGCAGATTTTAATTTTAAAGCCTTTAGGGCTTTAGATTTTGCAATCGGAGCTTTTCTACGGGGAATGGTTGTGGAGGTTGATTTTGGCCTCTGTACAGATGTAAGGGGTAATTTTGTTATTGGAAGTGAAAGAGCATCAGTTTGTGTACATGTCGTTCTGGTGACCTTGGCGGCGACAGAAGCATAGCTAACTCCTGTTTGAGGTGTACGTGATGTTACAGTACGTCTCGCCTCAGGATATGAACAATTGTTCTTAACTTTCGTGGTTGTGATCTCCTTTTCCAGTATCCAGATAGGACAACTTCTAGCGTAGGAGGGGTGGTCACCCTTACAGTTGACGCACCTCTCCTTTGCAGTACAAGACGAACTGTCGTGGCCAACTGCTGCGCAGCGAGCGCAAGTCAGTTTGCCCCTGCAAGCCGCTTTTGAGTGACCAAATCTCTGGCACTGGAAACAACGCAAAGGATCTGGAATATACGGCCTAACGGATAGATGCATATACGCAGCTTTAATATGCTGCGGTAGGTCTGGCGTCGCAAATGTCAGTACGAGATGTTTAGTATTGATAATCTGCCCATCCCGTCTGACAGTGATGCGTTTTACAGCACAGACCTTTTGATCTTTCAGATTTTCTAAGATCTCGTCCGTAGGCGTATTTAATAGATCCCTGGCGGATACCACACCACGAGAAAAGTTAAGGTTCAAATGAGGAGAGACAGACACCTCAATGTTAGCAAGCATATTCAAGTTGCTCATAGCGTTGGATTGTGCTTCTGATGCAACTTCAACCATTAAATCACCAGAACGCATTTTCCTTATGCTCTTCACTTCGCCGATATTTCCACTTATAGCTTTTTGGATTAGGAAAGGAGATACACTATCGAAGGTACCCTCCTTCCTTTTCACAACATAAAACTTGGCTTGTGATAATAACAATGAGTGCTCCCGTGGGAGAGAAGAAAAAGTATTTCTTTCCATATTAAAAATGGAAAATTCGGGACCTGACGGCACCACCCACCACCGAGTCCAACAAGGGGATGCAGACCAGCTGCACCAGTGCTAGCCAGGTCCTATACGCTCACAGTACATCCCTGAAGTGGCCTCCACCCTTAACGAGTCACCCAGTAGATGTACCGATCGCTTGATCCATAAAGCCGATTGATGTGCTGAGGACCACAACACACCTCCCGTTTACCTGAAGCAGAGGCCAAAGCAATGTGTTGGTCTCTGGAGGCCTCAATTACCAGGATCCTCCTTTCCAGGGACACGGGTCTCCACGCACGGCAAACACGTGGGTGATTTAGTCCTCAAGAGTAGCTAATAGCAACAGAGCGGCGAAAGCTACTCAAGGGGAGCCCTCAACCTCTTACGAGGCAACCACACTGAGGGAGAAGAGGAAGAAAAAGCAGAAGAGTAGAGGAGAGAAGAAAAGAAAGAAGAGGACAGATCACTAGGGTACCTCGGGATTGTGACACCCGTGTTTACCTAAAGAAGGTAAACCCCCTGAGGGGTTAAATTTTAGGAATTTAACTATGTTAATCATCGACTTCATACTAATCAAATTTAGAAATGTGAAATTTTATAAAAAATATTGAAGAACTTGAGAGAAAATATATTTTTTACTTCATCAAATCCTGAAACGCCAAGAAAAGTTTCCATTTGACCGGCAGCAGACATTTGCTCAGTGTCTTCACCTATTGAAGTAAAAATTAAAATCAATGAACTTGAGTTTTTACTTTAGGTTTGTAATTAAATATAACATTTAACAATTGTAAAATATTAATTAAAGAATTCACCTGTTGCAGATGAACGTACAGCAAATTTATTGGAATGAATTTTTTCACCAAAATTAATTTCCATGGAATTACGAATATAGTCTTCTAGAGAATTTGGGAAATTTGTTTGAACAAATAGTGAAGATACTCTAACAATAGAGATATAGTTTAGTTTAATAACATGAATTTCAAATGGCATAACAAAATATTTGATTATAATAATACCTTTTGCATGCCTCTTTTATGTCTTCTGGTTTCACACCATCTCTATAACAACAAATAATTTTAAAATGCAAAGAAAAAGGCAAAATAATGATAATAATAATAGTAATAGATAATAATAGTAATAGAGAGTTCAAAATTTAATTCACATTACATATAAGCAATATTAATGCATATTCATTCACTTATTTTTCAGATTATTTTTGTCTGAACATAGATATTTATTTCACCTTAAAAAAGAGAGTTTTGTTTCTGCTTAGCTTTAGAACGTTTCTCACAGATTACAGGAAATAAAAATGTGTAGTTCACATATTAACTATGCAATGCAACACTATATTTATAATTGTATGTAAATACTATAATTATGCGTTGAATTCTTTTATAAATGATATTTTCATTATGCTCATGAAGAAAATCATATTAAAGAAGGGCGATATTTATATAAGCTATTTGTATGTCTAGTTTATTTTACAGCAGCAGTTGATACATAATTCTTTATGCTGAGGATTAAAACAAAAATATTTAATTCATAGCTTGATTTGAATCATTATTCTTGTGTTATCAGGCTTGTGTAGAGACATATTCTATTTGGTAAAACAAAATGTGTAGGTAATTTTTCATAATCTCTTGATTTTTGTATAATTTCAATGTTTCATTACAAAGTACTGAAGATTATTTGAACCAAATATTAAAATACTGCATTAAGTATAAACAATTAATTGGAATTAAATTTATTTGAAAATCCAATCTGTATTTCTAAAATTTTGTTTATATTTGAAAAATTAAGAATAGGAAACAGTTTAAACATGATAAAATATATACCCTAATGATCCACTTTTTGCAATTGTTTGTGTTCATATTTTAGTCAAATCGTTAAATTTAGACACATTTTACATTCAATAATTATAATTATAGTATGTATTAAGTTTGAAATAGCAAAATGAGGGGAGGAAAGTATCAATGAAGTTAGAAATTCTTTTAAAAGAGGTTGATGCAGGGCAAAAGCTAGTAACTTTTTATTTATATCCTCACATAAAGTAAGTACCACAAAGTTAAAAAGGAAAACAAAATGAATTATGGAACACATAATGAAATTTTTTATCAAGGTTATTTTTAAAATAAGGCAATAGTAAAAATTCAAAAAAAGTCCTAAACACAAATTTTATTCTAATATGAGCGTTTCCTACATATTAAGTACTTTGGTAATGATAGTTCAAAACATTAATTTTATATAAAAATATCATTTTCTTAGTTAATGTTTTTAGCATTGGTTAAATATGTTACTTAACAATTCATTTGTCTATCAGATAATTTATACATTTAATGGCACATTTATATAAAGAAAATATGATGAAGGAATTGCAAAAAAACAGTTTAAATTTCATTTAATTGGTTTGTAAGTATATATTTCGCATTTCTCAGTTTTAAACAATGTATTTTAAATTAGGCGGTGCATACTATGGTTAAGTGTTTTTCATAATATAAATTTAGGTAATCATAAGCTGTGTGAATTGTTGCTTTCCAAATTTAAAGGAAATGATGAACTACAAAGTCACAATAAACTACTCAACTTGCTTCAAAAATTAAAGATTACATTTATAAAAGTAGCTTAAATAATTATTAGTTTGCTATTTACAGTGAAAAGTATTTGTTGTCTTAAAGTTGCTTATATTCTAATCTGTCCAAAATAACAATAACATTTTATTTTAATTATTAAGTGTTATTTACGTTACTATAAAATGGAAAATTTTAGATCAAGTATTGATTTTCATGAAATCAAGTGATTTAGTCCATTAGATATCAATAAAATTTAAATATTTTCTATTATAAAAATGATTTAATTGCTTTGAATTCCTTTCTTCATAAATCATTAAATCCAATGGGATTTAATAAAATATTTCATGGATAGAAACTTTTTTATAATCAAAAGTTAAAAGTCAATTTTAATTTCATTTGACAAAAGTAAAAATAATATCACCAATAATTTTGATGAAAATTGCCGCAATCAATAATAAAGAGTTGTTTTTATTTCCAAAAATGTAAAACCAGTAATAATACCATTAATACATTCTAAAATAAAACACATTTCAAATGTTATAAATTTGTAATACTTGAAAAACATGCAATTTTAAAATAAATTAAAAATATAATTCAATAACAAAAAATATAAATGAAGTATTTTTTATAGTTTTCTATTAATTGTTATAAGCTTATATTACACTGCTTTCATTACAACAATTTTTTATAAAAGGAGATTAAATTAATTCTTCAAGAAACAAATTTTTATACCCTTTCTAGTCTAAAAAAAACTTTATGTATAAAAAAATCGTTTATAGCTTCCTATATATAAAAGGCTTTTCAAAAGAATTTATTTTTAAAATGGTAAGCTTTTTTTTGCTTTGTACTTATTTTATAATAGTTAATATAATTACTTATTAGTGCATCAGCACAGTATTTTTTTATATTTTTTCATGATGTACACATGATGCAAATTGGTAATTTTCATCAAGTGTACATAATGAAATATGAAAATATAGTGCCCATTTATAATATTCTTTTCTCCTCTGACTTTTGACTGCAAATAACAATATCATAATGTAATAAAATTTTAAAGCATGCAAATAAGATTTAATTTTTCTTTTTTGTTCTTCTATGATCGCTTTTCATGCAATATGTAATGGAACAGATTAAAAGATCTACAGTTGAAAGTACACAATTTTCAACATTATAAATATTTGTTCCCAATGTGTGAGATGAACATAAAGCTCTTATATTAAAGGTCAGATGTTAACAATTTTTATTATAAAATTTTAAAATCATAATTGATTGCAAATATAGTTTAACAATAAAACTAATGGCATTTAATAAAACTTTCCTTCGCATTTTCATACAATTTAAATAAAATCTGTTTTTATTATTTTTAAAATTTGTTTATAAAGATATATAAATTCATAAATATTTAATTTTTTGAGGAAAAGTGATTTCAATTTTATAAAAACATAGTTCTTTTTACTTATGCTTTAAAATACAGAATATACTCACTTATACAAGATGTTTTCCAGTGCTTTTATTTCTGATAAAATATTCTCTGTCATGAAATGTTCATATGCTGATGTTGTTATCACTATTCCAAAAGGCACTGTAAACTGCAGATTAAAAAAAATAAATAAAATAAAAACATAAACTTTTAAACTTCAAATATTAGTATACATAATAGTTACGACCAACTCTGAAATAGCTACAGGGAATATGCCAGTGCACACATACACATTAAAGATATAATCCCAGATGCTATGATTAACTGTCAGACAACCTATTTCTATGTGAATGTGATTTCAGGAAGCTGATTCCAAAAGTCAGATAAATGGGTTACCAATGCCTGACTATTAAGGAAATGGAGACATATTTCTGTTTGAAAATCTAATATTATTTTCTGCACAACATATCTCAAATCAATATACAATTTTTTTATCATTAATTTTTATTTAACTAAATGTCACTTTTTCTTATGTTCTTTAATTTTTTTGACAAAATTACATTGATATAATTTTACCTTAACTTATACATCTCTGAAAAATCCTCAATTTTCACAGACATTTCTACTAATTTTTTTACTTGACATATGGAATGTTAATTTTTAAATAGTTTCTTTTTAAATAGTTTTTGTTGTATACCAGTATTGTTGAAACTAGCACAAAATATTTTGTAACATAAAGTGTTTTAAATGTGAACAAAGGAGTTAAATCATGATATTCCAAAAGTATTCACAGAGCAATAATTAAATACTTTTGTAAAACAAAAAATTTATTTCTATGTAAAATCAAATATTTACATACAGTCATATAAACCATAAGTGATAATTAAGTATCTAAATCTCTCATGTTTAAATGATTTGTTTTCATATTCATTTTGATTGATGGAAACAGTTTTTTAAAGTTAAAAATTACATTTTCTGAAATTAAGGTCATATTCTGATTTGCTTAATTTGCATAGCTTGACAGCAAATTTGATATTTTTGATTTGTACTTACTGTTTGAATTTCTGAACTCAATTTTGTTAGTTTTCCTAAGGATGAACCTTTTCCTCCTGTTATTTCAGAAAGATGACAAATATCTTCCTTGATCGATACAACAAATGGCACAACTACACATAAAATTTGAAAAAAATAGAATAGCTATTTAAAAATAATATTTGTATTACTTTAGAAATTACAAGAAACATTTTATTTTAATTATCTGCTGAAAGCTATTTAAAATATTTAGCTAAAATGTGACACATCATGAATGAAATAATGTGAAAATATTTCTCTGAATTTAAAAATATCTAATTTAATTTGCACTTTTTTAATTTTATTTTTAATCCATCAAAGCTATTTAGCATACAGCACATTTTAAAATTAATTTTTAAAATTTTTTTTCAATTTTAATAAAGCTTTAGTTTTTTTAAAAAATTAGGGACAAAATAACAAAAAGTTGTAGCAGCATGCTTCCTTGTACCTAGCTTTGAATTGGATTCTACAAGTTATATCAAAGCAGCAGAGTGGAGTTTTTGTGATTTTGAAGCAGACACCAAGCAGAAGACCTCTAATACTTGGCCTGCTACCCCCAGAGGTATAATTTAATTTAGAGAAAATTCCAACCACACCCAGTTTAAATGTGCCCCAGTCACCATTAGCGAACACCACGGATCTTTGGTTAAGCTGAGATTCGAACTCACTATTTTTTGATAATGAGAACAACACCCTAACCAACAAGGCCACTGCAGCCCAAATAAGAAAAGGTAAAATTTGCAACATTCTTAACATTTGAATTTGTAAAAAGCAATCTCCAGAGAAAGTAGCACCTTTTCTCTTTAATTAATTTAATATGAATTACAATTTTAAATAATTATTTTTCTTAACAAACATTAACAATAAGTATTTAATTGCAACAATTAAAACCGCCCTACACTGTGATACACATTTTTTTAAAATTGATTACACAGTTAAGCATGCAAACATAATTATGCAACAATGAAATGCTCTCAAAATATTTGTTTGATCACTTTCACAATATGACAACATACAAAAATTTGTTTAAATATTTTTATTCTTTTTCTTCCACTTTACTGAGTTAATTTTCACATGCAATACTATACAAGACATGCAAGTTTTTTTTATAAAATAATTCAGCAATATGATGATTTTTACTTAAAATGATTATTCACTAAAGATAGCTATTAATTTATGATTAAAAATATGATATGTATGTTGATTAATATATAATTCTCATATTGATATAACATTTGATATGAGTACTCATATTTTTTATAATTCAAAAATAAAAAAATCCAAACAGTTTATGAAGGTATTGGATATCAGACTTTAAGAAAACTATGCATTTTATTCTGTAATTTTAAACTTGCCAGCTCTTATTAATGCACATCTTAAATGGAAAATTGAAATTACTAGATGAAAATTAAGAACAAAATAATAAATACCTGAATGAAAAATATAATGTTATCAATGTTTATTTTTAATAAATATATTTTTTAAAAGAAATTTGATAAGAAAAAATTTTTTCTTAGCTGAAAACAATGATTTGCTTATGAAATATGGTGTTAGCATGAATAATGAAAAGAAACATTAGATGATACTTTATTTTCAAAAACACTAATCAATATGAATATCTAAATAATCATACATCAATACAATAATAATATACTAGTCATATACATATAGAGAAATAATACTGAATTTGAAGTATGATTTGTTAAACAGATTAAAATTTAATTTTCATGATTCCAGATTTTAAGGAAATAAATAATGCATAATTTAGAAAATTTTAAATAAAATTACAGTTTGTATTACCTGTTGGATGTTGGATAGAATCTATTCCAGAATAACTATTTTCTTTTCTTACTGTTTGCGTCCTATAAAAATAATTAAACATTTTCTATAATTTATAACGAATGAATTTATTTTAAAAAACAGAAATAATTAAAGGAAATTACTGTTTTTAACTTTTTAAAAAACACTATACATTAATACACATTAAAACTGTTTTAAACAAGATTTTCAACTACATAATTCATTTTCTAAATTTTTTTCACATCATAATTTTCCTGTAATACAATGACTACATATTCAATTGAAAATAATTAAATATTTCATTAAAATGAAATTCTGAATTTGCAATTAAATTTGATTTAAGAATTAACATACTAACATATTTAAAATATTATTTTAAATTGACAATTTTTTAAAATAAACTTTGAATAAAGATGAATGTTATTTATGTGTTAAATACAATTTAATACTTCATTGTAATGCATTAATTGTTTTCATAATCAAATTATAAATAGTAATTTTATAAGACTTATATCATCAAGTTCCCTTTAGTACATTAAATATAGATCAAACCCTTATTCTAAATAGGATAAAAATCACATTTAGATTTATATAATTCAGCTATAAATAAAAATAATATATGGAGAACAAGTATATAACTCAATTATTAGTGGAATTCGGGACTGAATTTGTGTCATTCATAATATAAATATGCTAACATATATGAATATAATATGTTTAGAAAAGTAATTTTTTTCTCTTTCAACTTCTTATACGCAGTTTGGAAACATAAAATAAATGTTTATTTATAGCATAAAAATTAATATATAGCTTTTTTTCTATAAACAAATTAACCAAGTGAATACATATAAGAATTAATGTGAAAATATTATTATTTAGATAAAAATGTAATTATATTAATGAGTAGTTTTGAATTCAACTTTAGTTTTTATTAATAATTCCTTTAGTGACATATTTATAGTTATTTTATCTGTTTTAAATTTTCTTTCAAATTAAAAATAATTGTTTTATTTTCCTTTAATACATATTGTGTTCTGTTTACATATTGCAGGTAATAATTTTAATACTTTATAAAACAGATCTAGTGGGTACAGTGCCAACCAACTTGTCTAGTGGTCAGCGTGCCTGACTACGGATAAGGGTTCTGGGTTCGAATCCCGGTTCGGGCATGGATGTACTTTCTCTCTCTATCTATCCTGTCTTTGTCCTTTCCTTGTAAGAATGAAATGTGAATGGTTGCCTACCCTATAAACGGGTCCCTATGGCATGTGTGTATTGAGGAAGTCGGACTCCACATTAAAATATGGTTCAGTTGAAAGAGTGGAGCAGTGCACCCCATATTGCCAGCCTAGTGGGCAAACGACAACAAGAACAACAGTGGGTATAGTAACTCAGAAAATGCAATAATTAGCTTAATAAGAGGAAACTGGTTAAAGATGATTTTAATTATATACTGTATTATGTGTTAAAAAACTTAGAAGTTACTTTAGGGCTCTTTTTTAAAAATATACTATATAATACATGACAAAAGAAATTTTCAGACACAAAATATGACAGAAAAAGTGGGCCTTGTTCATGTATTACAAAACAAGGCGGGAAAAAACTCTAGAGTATTCATGCTGAAAAATGTGTAAAAAAATAACTTGTACAGGTAAAAATGTTCGTAGTTAACAATTACTAGGATCTATTCAAAGACTTTTTATTCCAAAGTGTTAAATATTAAGAACAAAATCAACACACATTAAAAAATATACCATAATTTAATTTAACTTTATTTAAGAAGCCCTGGAGTACTTCAGAAAAAATTTTCAAAATCAACTTATAGATGCAAAACTATATTGATGATATGATATTGAATTAAATTTCTATATACACTCCATAGAATTTTAATCTCTTTGTAGGTTTCCTCAAAAATAAATATTAATATCTCTTATATTTTTATAGAAATTTTTAAAAAATTAAAAATTTATTTCTATATTTTTATTTATTAAGTAATAGTTCATTATTTACCATAGTAAATATGAAATGATTTTTTGTGCCTTTATTTAACAGAAAGGAAATTAAAAAATAATAATCATATTTGAAGCTATGAAAAATGCTTTATCATTAACAATAAATAAAATTTATCATATAAAAGATCTATATAAAAATAAATTTCCTATTACTTCAGATAAGATTTATATCACATAATATCAATAAAATGCCTAGCTATTTAATTAATAAAAATGATACATGGGTCAGAAACAACAATTAAAAAAATGTTCTCAATTTAAATTTACTATAATTACTATAGTTACTATAATTACTATACCAAGTTACTATAATATTAAATTAATTTCAGTTACTGAAAGTCTACAACTGCTTCTATGATATGACCAAGTGAACATTAAATTGAATGCTTTGAATTCATATCTAAAATAAATGAAAATGAATGAATAATAAATATGTTGTAGACTTGTGATAAAATGAAAAATATGTATGTAAGCTTAAAGTTTACAACAAAAAATTCTTGTCAATTGAATTAAATTTTTTCTTTTCCATGTTTGTTGAACTGCTATTTTTATCAGATTCAAAAATGATTCAATAGGATATTTCTAAATATGTGATAACAGTTTATTGACAGAAACGATCATATTTTAAGAGAAACACTCTATGAGTTGGAGATTTTTATTTCAACTAATGTATAAAAATAAAATCATAAGGAAAAAAATGTAGGAAGTTTACAAAATTAATTAACAGATTAAAAATATACATGCATTTTTAAAGTTTAATAAATATGCACTTTTACATCTGTGTACCACTTTTGAAGCTTAAATTTTTCATAAAATATTTTATAAAATTGTTAAGTATTAAGAGAAAAATTCCTAAATATCTTTTTAAATAATGATATATGATATTTTTGGACATTTTTCTAAACATGATAATTATAAGATCTTTTTCTATTGAAAAATATTATGATTATCAGTTATAAATTAAATGTTTTCTGAATTGTTTCTTTTTATGAGCTTTTTTTTATCAGAAAAATATGGTGTATGCCCTTTAGTATTAAGTTCTTCAAATTAATTTCTAAACGATATTTAGATAAAACTTATAAATTGTCATATTAAAATTATTAAAATATTTTTATTCTAATTTAAATTAAGTACTGAAATAATAAACAAAATTGCTTATTTAAAAACCTAGTGAATTAGAGCTTCAACCATTGTAAAAAACATTCATTATATTGTCAATCAAAAGAATCCCTTTAATTCCAACAAAGTCAATAATAACAGGTAAAGTTTCATAAAAATTTAAGAAAAAATTAAGGACAAAATATAAATAAATGCTGATGAAGTAATTAAATTTTGTCATAATATATATTCTAGGAGAATAAAAATGATCGAATAAGGAATTATTTAACTAGAATAAAAAATTTTATTTTCAAATATCTATCAAACACTTGAAATAAAGAAAAATGAAATATATTCAAAATATTTTAAATAGAAAGGAAATATTCTAAAAATATCCTGTTTGTTTAAAATTTCTGTTACCATAACTACATTAAATAGATAACTTTGAATATGCTATTGTTTAGATAATCAGGTAAGAATTATTGATTTGCAAATTTTCTGAAGATATTATTCTTTACAATTTTCATAATTTCTTAAAGATTAAGTTACTTAATACTAAATAAATTTACTATTTTTACCTGTCATAAATTATTTAAAATTAAGATTGAGCTCAATTTTATAAAGAAAATATAAATAAGTAAAAAATTTTAAAAATTCAATAGCAAACCTTTCTATTTGAATTCCATATCCTTTTTCCCCATTCAATTCAAATTCTATCCAGCAAAGGTGGCTGTGTCTGATATTTTTGTTCGAAGAGATTTGTATACTTGATGTTATGTTGAATGAATAAGAAAACGTATCTGCAGATTTTGAAAATGTTAAATGAATAGAAATAGCATAATCATGGGAAAATAAAATTTAAATGTATTAACAAGGAAATGATAACTGTGATAATTTGATAGCATTTTTTATCATTAAATATCGATAAAAATGCTATAAAATAATCACAATCAAAACAAAGTGAATTTCTTAACTGGAATTCTTATTGAAATTTACAAATAAAAATGAAATAAATTATATTTGTATACTTTATCTTTTCTAAAATATACACAGGTTGATTCAAAAATAGTGTTATCAATTTTAAAGCAATTTTAAGAATTTTTATTGAATTAAGTTATTTACATAAAATTTTCAGTGTGGTGTCCTTCAGTGTAGTACATTTTATGTAAATGTTTAGGCCAAGTTAAAAGAGTTTTTTCAGCCATTTTTGGGGTTATTATTACAATTTTGATTGCTTTTTGGAGCCTTTGATGTGCTCTTACTTTGTCTCTTTAATTGATTTTTAATTATCATCATAAAAATAATTGCAAAGAGCAGTCAAAAGATGATGGTAGCCATTTATCAGGAAGAAGAAATTTTATAATTTCATTTTTAAACTATTTTATAATTTATTTTACACTATGCAGAATCTTAGTGAAAAAAGTCCTAAAAATAAAGATATTTACTTTCTTTTATCACGTGCTTGAAATCTTTATTCTGATAGTATTTAGCACTAATTTTAGCTCTTGGTTTTACAAAAAATGGTTTTCTTAAACTTTAAAATGACACTCTCATCCATATTATAATACCTGATGATCAACTTGTATTTTGCAAAACAGCTGCCTCTTTATGATGCTTTTCAAGTGAAATATATCTTTGTTTTGTCAGTAGTGAATTGTGGCTTTTAAAGTTCATCATACTAGTTTTGAATCAACTTGCATAAATTTATTTCATGTAATGTGATTTATGTAAACTTTGGATATTAATGTTATTTTCACACTGTATAGTGGACAGTCTAACAGCAAAGGGCATTGTAGGACATTTTATTATCTACCAAATAGATTAATTTCTGGGAGGATTTTTCACAGATAATAGACAGTATCTATAAGTCACAAGAGAAAAAAACACAGGAGTGTTCCAGGCACCCATTTGATAGACACACATGAGCAAGTCAGAAATGCAGCATCCATCTACTAGTGTTCAACAGTGGTTGGTATTGAACTCAGTATATTATGTTCCAAAGAGAGCTGTCCTACCACTAGACCAAAGTGAGCCCCCTCATCAATATATTCAAAATTTTACTAAATTATTTATCACAGTAAAAACCTCATTTTGCTAATTTAATAACAATCATTTAAATTATAAAGCCTATCATCATTTTTAAATTAAGTTACACCCATAATTTATAATTGATGCAAATGAAAAGCTTAAAAATTTAAGTTGATGTATGAAAAATGATTCATAATTTATTAATCATTATAAATGTAAAATAGGTACAGCTATATAATAAAAGTGTTGTTGTTGTTGCTTATGACACTTGGACAAGCTAAGCTCGCTATACTGTTGGCTATGTGAATTTAAGTCAATAGAGAGGGTCTTTTGTTTTGGATTAGAGCACCATGAAGGTGAAAGTATGACTTTGCTCTATTAAGGTGCCTCGTAATTTTGAACCATGGTCAAGTGACGAGGCCACACCTGAGCTGGCACCTTTGGGAAGGACTTTGGACGTCACAGATTAAAGTGGTCATGTCCCCAACCCATGGAGTTCCAGCAACCCAGTGAAGGAGAGTACACCGTGATCACCCTCCCAACCACTGCCCACGGCAAATGATGCTTCACTTTGCTGAGCTTACGGGAAGTGGCATGAAGCTACTGAGCCACTGGACATAATTTATTAATCATTATAAATGTAAAATAGTTACAACTATATTACAAAAGTGAACTATGGTAAAATCAAATAGAAACAGTTTATTTTTTATTAAAAATTATTACCCAATGATTTTAAATTATTGAAATAAAGGATTTTAAGAAGTATCTTTGGAGGTACAAAGGAAAACGGTGTCTGGCGCAAAAGATAAATACAGAAATCTACCAAATGTACAAGGAACCAGATGTTGTACATCACATTAAAGTAAACCATCTTAATTGAGTTGGACATGTTATTAGAATGAAGGACAATAAAACACTAAGGGAAATTTTTTTGCAAAACCCATCAGCATAAGAAGAAGAGAAAGACCAAAGCTGAGATGGGTGGATGTAGTCGAAGAAGACTGTAGGGTCCTTGGAACAAAAAATTGGAGAAGTTTGGCTGCCAGTAAAGGTGGCTGGAAGAAACTTGTTCAGAAGGCCTTGGCCCAGCCTGGGCTGGCGCGCCATGAATGATGATGAAATAAATGAGATTTTTCAATGATTTTATAGGTAATTAATTGGGTTTCTAAAAGCATTTAAAATTCTCAGAACATGTATTTCCTTATTTAGTAAATGAGTGAGAAACTTTTAGCAAATGCAGAATGCAAATACAAAATTCTATATAAACAGAAAATGGTGCTTAAATTAGAAGAATATTATAAATTATTTAGAAACATAAAAACAATACTATTTAAAAATTGAAGCTCCTTTAAAAATGCATACACTTTAGTGCTTTTTACTAAAACCTATGATTTCATTATACAAATAACATTTTAATAAATGTAACATTTTTGATACAACATAAACAGATAATAAATATAAACAAGAGGTATATTTAGTAATTAATAAGGTTAGAAAAAATTAAGTGTTAACAATATAGAGAAATTTAATCGATCTTTTCTATGATAAAAACATTAATACAGTTCTAAAAAAGCAAGTTTTTAAATGTGCACCGATTTTTTGAATGTATTATATTTAGTAGAAATTATGCATGCAAAGTTTTAAATTTACAATATTTAACTACATAAATTTTAAAGGCACATAATATTGATAATATATTTAAATGAGCAACTTCAATTGAAATTGCTAATTATTTCTAGATAATTACATAAAAATAATTCACATATTTGACTAAAGCAAACAAAATACCACTTGTCTTTAAATATTTGAATAGCCACCATGTTCTAGACACTTCCAGAACAAAGTCATTTAGTTAGCAAAGTATAAATGGAACATGGAAGAACACAACAATCGACCATGCGAAAATGTCTTCTATTCTGTGCAATAATTATTATAAGTCTAATAGCATATATCACAGAGTGATCTTAAAAATCTCTATCAACCTATAATTGTACACTACTAGCTAGACATGCTTCATTTATTACTTAATTAACATACACTATTCAATTTTCAGTCATCAACACTTTATTACATGTTTATAACCTGAACACATATTTAATTTCATGAAAAAACATTGATTCTCTTCATAATACTTTGTTTTTTGAAGAAAAAATATACTGAAGTTTGCCCTAATGAAACCTGGTTTTGAAGACATAAAGGTCAATGTTTCCAAATAGATTAATATATCAATATATCCTATGGATTTTTGATTTAATATTAAACATCTGAAACCAATAATTTCTCTATTCAATTATTCCATTCAATTTAAAGTATCACTTCACAAAATAATTGCATAAAAAACAAAAGTGATTGGATAAGAATCCCATAAATGTAGCATTACTTGATGAATGGAATAATCTATTTTTAAGAAGAAAAAGTAAATATAGATTTAATGAAACTCTTATATTTAAGAAAGAAATTGTCACTTTGCAGGTCTTTGTAAAATTTTCATTGATGTAAATTAATTTCAAAAGTACAAAGGATTATCTGAAAAATTATTGTATTTTATGATTTTTGTAATTTACAATCTGTAAGTGAGAGAAATAAGCAAAAATGTCAAATTAAATTTAAAAAATTAATACAAATGTGACTAATAATATTAAGTCAATCTTATGATTATTAATTGATTGATTCAAAACTATTTGTTATTACATTAACACCTTGTGGTTCAATATAGTAAAATAAAAATTAAGATGTAAAAAGAATATGACTGTTATTACCTGTACTGAAATTAGATGTTAAATGCTGTTCTTTTTCAATATCAGGTATTGATATTTTTACTTTTTTGATACCCTTTAATCTACCATCTGGTTGAACAGCAAAGCCAGAAACATAGCTAAAATAATAATAAATATAACTAAAATAATAAAAAAGCAGCATTGTGTAGTTTTTATATCACAAATATTATTCATTACATGCACAACAAATATTTTTTTAAAAATAATATTACTTGTTTAAGACATTTGAACTGGAAAGTTTTGCCAAATGTAAGTAAATTCCATTCTAGAGAGAAAATAAACATGAATTTTAAAAATACTTGATATCTGTTGTTTTTTATACTTTATGTGAAAAATATACAATTATTTACAGTTAAAAAATAACATTTTACATAGTGTTTATTACCTTCTTTACATATCCTAGAATATTCAGAAATTCCAAATCCTTAAAATGGGATGTATTTCCTGTAATGTGATGAAGATGAAAAAATTCAAAAGTATTAATTTTTTATATAATTATATGTGTGTGAATGAGGAGTACACTATAATAAAATAATCTTTTTTCAAAATAAAAGAACAGTTTCATTTTTATTACATAATGAATATCGAAAAAAATTTTATAACCATGTTTTTGTACCATTCTTAAAACAAAATATTAAAAAAGAAACAAAATAATTTTTACTGTTTTATAAGTTTAATTTAGATAATATCCCATTCTTCAATTTTATATGAAAAATTATAGTTTATTTTAAATATTTTACATTAAAATTTCATATTATTTTTAATTTAATATTATTTATATTATTATATAAATAAAATTTTATATTGAAATTATTATATTTAAAAATTAATTAGTAAAATAATAAATTAATATTAATTTTAAGATTGTCATTAATGTTCTGCTGGGCAAACACATTTAATTACAAATAACTTTCAAAGAAAACACAAATGCTCAATGTTATAAGTGACATAATTAATGGATATCAAAGTTTTGCTTAAAAGCTAATAAGTAATAGCAGTTAAGTACAAAATATTTACACAAATGTCTGTAATCTGAATGAAAATGCTTTGGCATTACATTTGATTTTTATAAATGCTTCATTTAAGGAATGTTAATCATCAATTCTTAATATTTGATTTAGATATTATTTTGTTTAATGAACTTAGAAACTTCTGAGAAATTAAAGTACAGTTTTCAATCTTAGTGTTTTTATTTTTAATTTATAAATTTCAGATTTGTACCAGAAGTTTAAAAAAGAAAAATTAAATTTTAATATAAATAACTAAAACATATATTGCATTTAAATTTTTTGCAAAATATTTTCAAAACTATCTATTATACCTAATCACAATTACTGCTCCCATAAATGGAATCAAATTGCATTACACATTATCACATGAAAAATTATTGTTAACAACAAAGTGAGTCTCTTTGTTATTCAAACAAATATTGCAGGTAAAATTGATTAAATTTACATTTCTTACCACAGAAGGCAAATCTTTTTTCAAAACATTTATTTTGAATTTTGGACAATTCTCATTATTCTTAACCTTATTCTAGTAATTAAATGGTAAAAATAAATGAATTTTGCAAAAAAAAAAAATTATATTGTTTTATATTACATTTTTGAGATTAATTCTGATTTCAGAAAATGAAATTGTTACACATTAAATTGGTATTTTTAAAGGCCCTTTTTTAAAATATAACTCCATTATTATCTACCAATTTGATGCATTTCAAAGCAGTTAAATATATTAATTACTAGATACAAAATATTTTTTTACCTAAATATCTTATTCGTTGTCCAAACAAATATATTTCTTTATCTTCAAATTCATTTTCAACTGTGATTGTTCCATGAATTACTCCTGCTTGCCCATAAAAATCAAGAGCTCTTTGAGAGCTAAGGGAAAAATTTATTCAAGTATTTATCAAAATTATTTTAATGTAACTTAATTACATAAAAGTTTTAATTTGTAAATGGTATACACATATACAAAGAACTAATAAACTTTTGAAAACAAAAGGATATTTATATAATTAAAATATGTAGTTGCATATATACTCAGTTATATGTGGATAAGAGCTGTCCCATGATACAGAAGCTAAACTTCCAGCTAAATAGCTTGTATTAAGATCTTGTAGAAAATCATAAACATCTGATGAAGCTCGCCATCTGAAAATATGTGATAGTATTAATGTTTTTGATACATTTATATAACTTAATATCCACTCACAAATAAATGTAGTATATAGATATTAATACAATTAATTTTACTACAGTTAAATTTTTATCATGCTCATCCAATATTAAACTTAAGTAATTTTCTGATATAAAATTTTTTCTCAGGTTTATTAAAAGTCAAGGATCTTCATATATGTCACGCACACTTTTTTGAGAGATAATCATGACAATGTAGACTAGTTAATGAATTACAATGCATTATTCCTGTTTATGAATTAGAAGTTCTTTGTTCGAAATAATTAATGAAGATGTTTTTATTTACAAAAAAATAATGTCTTCATAACTTTTAATGAAGAAAGCAACTCTTCATAAAGAGAACACTTTTACACTTTTTGTGTAGTACCTTAAATACTTTCTTTGGGAAAATTTTGAGTTAAGCATTCTAACTATCTGTGTAATATTCCAACACCTGTGAATATATTCCAATGATCTATGTAAAGACTGATGAATAACGAAATTTAAATCTCTAGAATACAGTGATTTCCATTTAAGAAAATTATTTATTAAAAATCGTAAATTGGATTTTAAGACAAAGAAAGCTGTTTTAGAATAACTGTTTTCAGCTTCCTCAACAATTCCATTTTTTTCTGCTAGTGTCAATAATGTCAGAGATATTTAATTGTAGTATGCAGTAATATACTGCATTATTCTTTAAAACCATACTCTAAAATATTTTGTTTTGTGCTTTAAAGTTTTTTTAATTAAAAACACTAGAATAAAATAAAAATAGCTTAAAAAATAATTCACTTTAGGAAAAAAAAAACTAGCATAAAAAACTAACATATTAAAAAAAATACTGATGTGCAGAAAAAGAAAAGTATTAACTAATATTTTTTAAATATATTTATAATTTTTATAACTGTTTTTAAATAATTTTGCAAATTTTATTATTTGTTTTTAAAACATGATCTGTGATTTTTTTGATACTTCAGTTAAAAATTTTAAAGTAATTTATTTTATATGTATTTAATAAAAGTCTTAAAAATTAATAACTTAATTAATCTTATTTAATGCATATAAATATTTATTATACATACATACATGTGTGTCTCATTTTGAAACATTGAAAATTTATTTATTAATTCATAACAAATTTTCAGCTTGCAATATATAGTAATAAAATTTTAGAATGATAAAAAATATTAAAAAAAGTTTGAAAAATGTGTTGAAATAACACTATTTTCAATAACATTTGAAAATAATGATAATTTCAAGTTCTTTGTTACATAATTTTAAATAATGTAATCTTTTCTAATATTTTAAAATGTAAAATTCTTTCAGTGAATAACATTCTTATGAAAAATTTAACAGCACTTTTTTTGTAATAAAGTATATTTAAAATAGCAAATAAATAAAATAAAATATATATTTTCCAACATTTCACATTACATATGGATGAATTAATCTATTTAGCTTATTTTTTATATTTTGACAATCTTCTCATCTTCAGACAAACATTTACATTTTATTTTCAGAATATTAATTGAATTGTATTTTAACATTCAACAGAAAATTTACTTTTTGTAGAATTTCTTATGTTTTAACAATTAATAAATGAAATCAACTTTATATTCATTTAGTTAACTTAACCATTCAAATAAATAAAGTCCATAAAGTCTTTGTTTTAGTCTTAATGGATAGCATGCCTATATATGTATGTATATTTTATGTATGGATGCATATATTTAGATTGTTCTAGTTTCTATAAGAATTTATGATTGCATTTTCATATTTGAGAATAATCTTAAATCATGCTGTTTGAAGAAATTTAAATTTTACTTCATATAAAAAAATTATCAATATACAATAAATGGAGTTCTGAATATTGTTATCTTTTGATCTTGTTCTAAATTTAACTTTTAATTAATTTTAAAAAATACACGCTTTTTACAGAATGGCATTATGCGAAAAGTATTCATCATTGAGGGCTTGCAAGTCCTAATGTCTTACCGTATTCAACATCCAATGCTATTTGCTATAAATATTTGGTGCAATTTACAATAAGATGGGATTAATACCTTATAATTGCACAATGAATGCAGAATATTTATAATTGCTACAAAACATAATACCTTATTTTGTAGAGAATAATCTAATATCTAATCTAAGTAATCTGGAGTTTCAATATTAAAGCACATCTGCTGAAAAGATATCTGCAGTGAAGCAATATTTTGTCAAGTAATTCAAAACTGAATGATTGCGTATGGCAGTATCAGAGATTGGTCTCTATGTTTGCCTAATCTAGCCCATAGTATTTTTCCGCATGGGAATATTTAAAATAACAGATGCATGAGACTCCTTAAAAAACATTGCAGAACTTTGAAGAACACATTAAGGAAAATTGCATCAAAGTGTCAGGCTGACTGCTCAATATGTGCAATGTGGTATTTAAATGAAGATCCAAACATTCATTGCAGTTAATTGTGAAAAGCATTAATATCTCTAATAAAATTTGCATTCAATTGGTTGTTTTTCTTTTTTAGAACGTTTTCTCACAGCATAAAAAATCATATACAAAAATATGCTTATTTTAAGCATTCTATTCTTTGCATTGATATCCACAAGGGACTTTTTCCAACTAAACTGATGATTATATATATATATATATATATATATATATATATATATATATATATATATATATATATATATATATATATATATATATATATATATATATATATATTATGATTAAATATAAAAGTTAAGAAATAATAAAAGTAATTAACAATATAAATTAATCTTTGATATTCTTAAGCAACATATTTATAAAATTTCTCCTTCAAAACTTTTAATTTTATTACTTAAGTTGGTAACAAGAAAAATTTAATTACCAAAACTAACTTATAAGCATTCATAAACGTAATGATAGCTTTATTTAAATTTGGTTTTAGCTATCAAAATTTTACTTTTATTTTAAATATTGATATTGGCTATGATAACATAATCCATAATATTTCAAAGAACCATAATAGGTTTTTTATAATATTTTAATAAAACTTGTCAAGAAAAGCTTTATTTTAATTTTATAAATGAAAGACATTAAAAATTTAATAAAAATAAATAATTAGTACATTAAATGAAAATATCACCTTGATATGTTTTTATTAATCATAATTTATACTTAAATAAAATAACTTAATAAATATACTTAAATAAACAGTGATTTAGCTTATTTAATTAGAGATATATTAGCAAAAATAAATACTTTTATTTATGTAATTTTAACAAGAATCAACTTGAATTATAGAGAATTATAACAGTTACTAAAGTTAATAAAACTTACAACAAAGCAAACTTTACATAGACGATGTTGCTCTCAGATGGATTGTCATCAGAAAGTTCCCTAAAATTTAAAAAAATATGCAATATTTTTGAATTATTTAGCTATTAATTAGAACAATAAAAACACTTGTAGACATGAAATTATTTAAATGATATTAAAAACCATAGTTATTGTTTGTCACCTAGTCATTGTTTATTTGCTTACACGGTAGGTCAGTGCATAATGATAACCATGTAACAAATAAAAAATACAAAGTTGTATTTGGTTACTTTCAGTAAATCATACAACACAATTCTTATATTCATAAACCTGTTAGCATTGACATACATTTATATTCATTATAAAATAATCAATCATACTTTTTAGAAAGTTAGCAATGTTATTTACAAAAAACTGGTCGCCAAAAATAGCTAATTTGATATCATTTGAATTGTATATTTTTAAATAACTAATTCTTTTTTTAATTATCACATGATTTTTATTAACATAGATAACAGTGATACTGAATTTAATGTTCAAAGGAAAAAGTTTATTTTATTCTCATTTTCTTATAATTCCTATATCTTCTTATAAATCTTACATTTATATTTATTTTGTTATAATTTTATTTATATAAATTCAACAGTTTATAAAATAATAGAGTTATTTTGAAAAACTTATTGAATTGAGATAATTTTTTTCCAGATTTACTGAACTATAACAGAATATACTTGTGAGTTTAATTTAATACACAAGATTAAGTGTCCATTTAAAGTATATGTAGAAACATACAATATAAATTGTTTACATTTTAATTATAAAAGATAAACAATAAAGAAGATAGGATACATAAATAACAGCAAAATTAAACTTCTTCTTCTTCTTCGAGTTGGGTTTGTATGTCATTGAGCACCTCTGCTTTTATCAGCATTTTGTACTGTTAACTCCAAACCCAATGTTTCTTAGTTCCATTTGCTCGGATCACCCACTTTATTAATAAAGTCTGATAACAATTTAATGGAATCTAGGTGTAACTCTCTAGTATGGATGATGCCTAAAGAGGTTAATCTAGGGAGGGCAAGAGCCTCGCATTCATAAATGATATGCTTGGCCGTTTCCTCTTGCATATGACATTTCCTGCAGATAGGATCTTGCTGAAACAGTCCCATTTTATGGAGATGTTTTCTGAAATAGTAGTGCCCAGTTATGAAGCCTACGATTAAACGTATTTTCTGCCTAGAGCATCTAAGAATTTCATAGGAAATCCTCGCTGATGACCTACAGATCATACCTTCAGCGTGGGTTTGACCAGGAGATTTGAGCCAAGCTTCATACATCTTCCGTTTTTCCCATCTGCGAACATTGGTTTTTGCGGTCTTCAAATTGATCCCACAAAAAGGTTCTGGACCAATGGGAACAAAAGACGATCCTTGTTTAGCAAGCTCATCAGCCCTTTCATTACCTTCGATACCTTTATGCCCTGGCACCCATACAAGGATCACCCTGTTTCTAGTTGCCAGTTCTGTAAGAAGGTTTCTACACTCCAGAATCATTTTAGATTTGATTTCGAAGGAATTAAGCGCTTTTAAAGCGGCTTGACTGTCACTGAAAATGAGAATCCGCTTATCGTAGTAGCCCTTCTTCATATTCAGTTGCAGACAGTGGATAATGGCCAAAACTTCGGCCTGGAAGACCGAAGCGTATCGCCCAAGGCTTACAGACAAGCTGATTCTTGGTGACACGCCACAAACTCCCAGACCTGAGAGGCTGTTCTTCAGTGATCCATCTGTGTACCAGATTAGATCTCCTGTTTTAGTTTCAAACATGTTGTTATCCCATTCCTCTCTAGTTGGAAAAACTACATCGTATGTCTTGTCAAACATGTATGTTTTTTCCATGATGTCAGATGGCATCAGAAAAGTAGGGTCTTGAAATTTCCTGGTGATGCCCTTGTGCCCTTTGGCAACAGGCTGGTCATACCAGTGGTTTTGCAGCTTCATTCTATATGCATTCAATCTTGCAACGCTGCATATGAAGATGTCCAAGGGAGTCAGATCCAACACAACCTCCAATGCTCTGGTTGGCGTGGTGGAGATTGCTCCTGTGATGCAGAGACAGGCTAGTCTTTGTAGACTCCTCAATCTGTCAATCACAGTCTTCTATTCCACCTTATGCCACCAGATCACACAGGCATATGTGAAAATGGGCCTGACAAAAGCTGTGTACATCCATAACATCAGTTATGGATGTAAACCCCAGTTCTTACCAAGCATTCGCCTGCAAATCACAATGCTTTTCTTTGTTCGGTTGATCCTATCATCAATGTGCTTATTCCAGGTGAGTTTCTGGTCTAAATAGATGCCCAGATACTTCACCTCTGAAGCCACATTGATTTCAACATCAAAAAGTCTTGGTATGAAAAAACCTTTCCGTTTCTTTTTGCGTGTAAAAGGTACAAGGTAGGTTTTCTGAGGATTAACCATCAGGTCCCTATCCATGCACCATTGACCTACAAAACTTAGAGCATCCTGCATGAGATGACAAGTTATGTCAAAATCTTTACCAAGGATAAGGATGACAATGTCATCAGCATATCCCTGCGTATAATAGCCCTTATCATTTAGATGTTTTATAAGGCTATTTACAACTAGGTTCCAAAGTAATGGTGACAGAACACCTCCTTGAGGACAACCTCTAGTAGTCTTTTTTTCAAATGATTCACCGAAGATGTTCATTTGTATATATCTATCCGAAATTAAGGCCTCAATCCAAGTACACAGGGTCTGATTAATCCCTGCCCCTCTAAGTGCATTGAGGATGGATGGATGGGAAGTATTATCAAAAGCACCCTGGATGTCGAGGAAAGTTGCCAAGGCAATATCCTTTTGATCCAGAGTGGCTTCAATCTTGGAAACTAGCTGATAAAATTAAACTTACTGAGAACTGTAATTATAAACAAGTAATTATATTTTTCATTTACTTTAATTTCACATAGAGAGTTACAGCAAATAGAAATATACCATGGAAATTCTTTACACTTTTAATTAAAAAAAATAAACAGAATTATAAAATACTTAAAATGAAAGCATGTTTAAAATTTCTAAATTTTTTTAACTCCTGTCAATAAAGATTCCATATCATATTTCATATAGTTTGAAACACAGAATATGAAACAGAGTTCATACCAATTTCCAAGAATTTAATTCAAGGAGTTTTCCAGGAGTCAAATAAAAAATTTCCAGGAGGTATCGACATTAATGTTAAATAATTTTTATTTTAAAAATTGTTCTTAACCAAATATACATATAATTATGTATATGCAACATTTTTCAATTATATTTGTAAATAATGGAAATATATTATCACAAATAATTAATGAGAAAATTTTTTATTTAAATTAGAATAATATTCAATGATTAATTCAAAGGCCTTCAATGAATTTACAGTTGTAACAATAAAAAATTTATTTGAAAAATGAATATTCTTCACATTACTGAATTATACATTGTATAAAATTATAGGTAATTTCAGTTTTTAGATATCTTTATTAGATTTCTGTTTATTAATTTATTGAGTATTTCATGTTGTGTATAACAACCTCTTTTACATTAAATATACTTATTCAAAACAAAAAAATACAATTATTAGATAAAGTTTCCAGAATGGGACTTTTTCCAAACTATTATTAAATAAAATCAGTTCTTAGTTTCTTTTGTTTACTCTTAAGCTCTTTTAGAATTCTTCACATCCATATTCTAGACTTTTACATTTCTTTAATCATTCAATAAATTTTTACATTTTGTGGTTATTCATATATACACAATTTTGCTATTAGAAAATGCTAACTTTCCATTTCTGAAGTTTTCACATTTAATTCTTTATTAATACTGAGTAATAATTGCTGTTTCTCTGAAACACCACAGGGACATGTGTTTGATTCTACAATTAATGTTAATTTACCAGTTCTTATAGCTTTCTGAGTGATTCCTAATAGGATCAAATTTCTCATCAACATAATCCTGAAATCTTACATCAGTACTCTTCTACAAAATTATGAAATTCTTACTATTTTCTGAACTACACAAAATTCAATCTTTGTATGGATTTTACAAAGCCCACTGATCATTGAAAAGACACTTTTCCTCAAGCATATTAATAGTTTATTTCAGCCTTTATTTCATAGATAAATAAATTTTCATCCCTTTTCACTGAAATTATATGTAATTTTCATCAAGGAAGATACAGAAAGTATGTTTTAACTAAGAAATTTTATATTTAAATGATAATATTCAGAGAATTTTATACAATATAAAAGGCAGAAACACAAATATAAAACGAATCAATTAAAATCACCGACTTGATTGTACCACATGATGATCTTAATGGTGATTACTACTCATTGCACTTCGCACAAATAAATATAAATATTTCATCAATTCCTGACTGAACTGAATCACCCTGAAACTATTGTGGCTGAACTAGATCTTTATTTTAATCAACAGATATGAATGCAATCTAATATCGATTATGCCGCCATCTAATGATAACATTAAGAGTTAATACTTAATTTCGCTTTTGAGCAACTTCATTGAAAATTTTAAAATATTAAAACAAAAAAACTCAAAAAATTGTAATATTTTCTAACACAAATAAATGCATGAAAGTAAGTAAAAATTGCAGAAGTTTCAAGGGCCTTTAAAAAATTTTTTCAAACTCCAGGAATTTCAAGCAATTTTCAAGAATGGTATGAATTCTTTAAAAATGACATATATTTCAAAAAAATTTCCATAAATGCAAGAAATATAACTGATAGATATTGTAACAATAGCACTGATATTGAAAAATTCAAAAGAAAATTAATTTTAAATGTGATGCAAATTTAAAAACAGATTAAAAAATTTATTTTGGATTTATTTAAAAACTATCCAAATTATTTTGAAAATTCTAGGTCATATGTAGTGATGACTAATAATAACAAGCCTTCAAATACCATGATAAAAGTTGCTTTGTTACAAAACAAATATCTCACACTTCAAATGAATTTTTTCGCATTCAATAGCAAATAAATTTATAATGTATAGGAAACATATTTCGGCAACAAACTTGAATACATGTAGTTAGTTGAAATTATGTGAGGATGGCTATGATCAATATAAAATTAAGTTTTTTATTTTGCATTTAAATATTTAAATAAAAATTAATTTAAAATCAAATGGGTCACATTTTGTAGGATTTACAATTCTAGAAAATCAATTTTAGCAAATGGCATTAAAATTTTTTACATGTGATTAGTATAAACATTAATTTAATTGATGATATAAGAGGCTTTCAACTAGACACCACAATTAGACATTATAAGATGAAAACTTGGGATAAAAAGCAGAGAACCAGTTGAACAGTATTTTCTCCCCAATATAATGATATAAAATAAAAAATGTTTTTCTGAAAATACCAAAACAATAGTTGAAAATTTTAACACATTTCCCAATTTAAAATACAATTGTTCAAGTTTTCAAGCTCATAAAAGTTATATTTATGACCAATTTGACAAAACAGTAGTATTTGTGTAAGTACCATCAAAATTATCTTTACTTTCTAATTTAATTTAGATATAATGTGAATTCATTATACTTCTAATATTAGAAAAATTTAGATTCTTTAACATGGAAGTACAGAAAAAGAAATATTTATTTTGTAATTCCGTGCAGGAATGTGTAAAATAATTTTCAAATGAACACAAAAAATAAGTTTTGCAATAATTATAAACCTATAATTTTTTGAATCAGAAAATATTGCTGTTTTCATGTCAACTTCAACAAACTGCAGAATTGGTTTCAACAGTCCAATGATAAAATCAACTCAAGTCAACAACTTATTCAAGATGTCTCCACCAATGAAAATTAGATGGGGGCAATTTACTGACTAAAATGGATTTAAAAGGCAGAAAAAATGTGTACAATTATAAATGCATAAATCAAATTTTTGGACATGACAGTTGCTTGCAGTGTAAATAAAATAAGATACGCTGTACATAGTATTTCTGAAATTAACATATTTTATAAATGATACTTAATAATAATAAAGCTTATTCCTAATTAATTATATAGCACATATTTATTTTTAAATGAAGATACAAAAGTTAATAAATCATTCAATTCACCTCATTTATTAGAATTACTTGTCAAAAAAATAACAAAAACATAATTACAGACACAATGGTTTGAAATTTTGAGAAGCTATCAACATCAAAAAAAGTATTCGGGTGAAACATTTTGGTTAGGAGGAAAAAACAAAAGTGTATTAAAAAGGAAAATCAATGTTACTCAATGCAAGCATATTTAAGGATGAGAATAAATGTTCTATAAGTGATAATTTTTGGATTTGGATATTGTTTCTCATAATCCCCATTATTAATAATTTAAAAAGTATCAATTTAGTACTCATACATTTGAAATATATTGAAGTGAAATATGATTATAATAAATTATAGAAATTCCAAAATACGCGAAATTTACAGAAAATTATTTTTTCATTCAATAGAGTACAAAATTGCAAAGAAAATATTTGAGTAGTAAATATTTATTATCAAGGAAAGATAGATTTTTTACAATAATAAAAGTTCGATAAGTTTTTAAATACAGATAAAAAATAAAACTTGAAAAATCAAGTAAATTGGTCGGTAAAAGAAATTTATTTTGAAATAGTGCAAGCTGAAGAGGAATAATACATTATTCTTCTTTCATACTTTATGAAGGTCATACTTAACAAAATGTGAATTGTGCACTTCTTTATTTTTAATACACAGCTAGGATTTATAAAGTCTAAAACACTGTTTTTTCGTATTTTAAATGCACTTTAAAAAATCTTTCAGCAGTTTTAATGACTATTTTATATAGTATAATATTTTAATTTTAAGTGATGAAACAAAAGTTAAATTCACATTAATTGGAGATTAAATTCAAAAAATTATCATGAAAACATTACATGTAATTTTAGCAAGGATTGTTTTACACGTGAGAAACAATGATCACAGCAATAGTATTTTTTATTTTTAATCTTTAATTAAAAAAGTCTAGAACAACTATTGGTTAAAAATTACTTAATTTAATCTTAGTCTAGAAAATGTTAATTAGAAAAGAGCTTAAAATATGACTCATTTCATATAAAATTAATATGATGATGCAACATGAATACATAATTTTATATATTTTTATTTTCATATTTTGTGAGTTAAAACCAACAGCTTAAAAATTATTATGTACTTTAATTAGCATAAATAAATGAGTTTATGATTATTCACTCATTTATGTCAATTAATGAATAATTTATATATTTTTTTCATATTATGGAACACATATTTTTGATTTCAATTACTAATTTAGTAACACTAAATCAATAATCTACATTTGGAACAACAATAGTAATAATGCAAAGTTTGCTTGCCTTATAAATAATAACTATTTTAACCAACCTCAGATATCCAGCATAAAATATCCTCCAGCCTCTCATAGGATAGCAACATTGAAGCTGTAGCCCACCACAGGAGAAAGTTAAATCATCTGTACAAGATTGTTGGTAATCTGATGTCTTAATAAGCTCATATATCTTACCATCAGAAAGCTTCATATAAATGCAAGCATTAGCTCTGTTATTTAAATCTCTAGATATTTTGACAATCAAAAGTTCTGATTTTGAGTTTGCACCATAGAAAAATACTTCATCTTCAGCCTATAATTACCATATATATATATATATATATATATATATATATATATATATATATATATATATATATATATATATATATATATATATATATAACATCATTAATTTGAAATTAATAGAGCAACTATAATTAATTTTATATTATATTTCAATTTTTCAAAAGTTATAATTTCAACTTAAAATATTATACTAAAATATTTAATCTATTTTGTACAAATAAGTATTTAATATCAAATTAACACCAAAAAATTATCATTATACTATATAAAATACACATCATATTGATTTTTGTATATCTTAATTTTAAATCTAGTTCTTAATTCATAAGTAAAATTCTTGAATAAATTAATATTGCAAATCAATTTATCTAATTTAAAACATTGATTATAATCATAATAAACCCTGTAAAATAGTAATTCAAATTTAATTAATTAGTACATGAGTCTGTTTGTAATTTCTTGTTAAGACATTTTTCAAGCTGCTATTTAACAAAAAATACTTCAAAGAAAAACTTTTTTATGAAATAGCATAATAAAAAGAATAAGTTTTTTTCATATATTTATTTTTGGTAAACATAATTTGTATTTCAATTAAAGGTATATTGCCAATTTAAATGAATTATATAAATTAGAAAAATATAATGTAGTTTCATTAACTCTTATTTTACTTACATTAATTAAATAAGTATCAGGATGAGGTGATTCTAAAATATATTCTTGTTTGGGAATTAGAATATTAAGCTTTGCTGGATCTTCTTTGTGCGTATAATCATATAAATCAAATCTTTTCTTAGTCTTTCTCTTGAGTAATTTAATGAATATGTATGAAATTATCCACTTATACCAATAAGTGGAATCTGTAATAAAAAAATAATACATTATTTCTATTTATTCTACCAGACACAAGAATATATACAGTAAGTAAAAAAATTATTATTTTAATTCAATATTAGAATATTTTTTGCTTCTTAAGTCAGCAAACATATTTTATTTAATAGTTAAGAAAAAACAAAAATATGCATATAAAAAATTAACTCTATTAAAAATGCTATGCTAAAATTCATAATTTAATACAGAGAGAATTTCTAAATAAAACCAAATAATGATTGCTTAAAAAATGAATTCAGATAATTAATGGCCTGAAAATGTGCAAACATTATTGAAATGTAATAAGATACATAATAATTTACACTTTTGCTCACAATTAAGTACACAATCTTATTTGAGAATATACAAATGAAAATATCATGAATTACAAATAATTGAGATAATAAGAACATTTTTATTTTTCAAAAATTCAGAGTTCAATAACTAATTTTGACCAGTCTACAATTTAAACTAAATTCAATTTTGAGTTCAAGAATATTGTTCATGTTTTGAGATACAAGCCAATGACAGATTGATGAATCATGTAGTAAACTATCCATTGAAATTCTGAATATCAACTGAATATTTTTACTCAATCTATAAGATATTATGGATCACATTTGGACATTTAAAATAGTCGTGACTAAGAGCAAAGTGGATATACTGTGGACTGCAAATGGAATCAAAAAGACCATCATGGTTAAGCACTTTGATTGGGATAGATTAGTGCATGATTCACTAATCTGTCACCATTATATCTGAAGTTTGCTAAAAATCTCACCCCTTATTTTGCAATTATCCATCATGGTTGTGCACTTTGCATAACCACGGTGGATGAGTTAAGAAAACTGATAAGTATCAGTATGGAAGTAATCTAAATAATTATGTATGTTATACAAATTTGTTCTAAATTTTTGTGCGAGGTTTCTAGCAAAAGCCATTTACCTCAGTGTAGAGAATTTGGGGGTCCATAAGATATTGTTTACAGAATAGAGGAGGAGTTGAACATAGTACATACTGTCTAGAGTCCCTTCCTGAAAGATAGTGCACTTATCTTGACCCAGCTGGCTCAAAAAAGTGCAGAGCAAGAAGTTTACAATAATTTCAATATACAATTCTTGGGTGCTATTTAGCACAATCAGAAAACATTTCAATGCACACATTTAGTAGTTTTCCTTAACTGTATTTTACAGGATTATAGTGTTAACACAATTTTTACACAGTTGATCTTGATAATACATAACATAGTTGGGATTACAGATTTAGTAATAATAACAAATTTAATTATATATTTACAATATAAAGTAATTTACATTATTTTCGGGTAGTACTCCCATGGGTAAAAAGTGAGTGCATGATGATAATAGAGTTAAATTTGTGTCAGACATAATAATAACAAAATTTAAGTACTATACAATAAACATGAGATGAGAGTATAAAATCAGAAATCAGAGGTTTTCTAATCCGAGTTTGGGCCTTAGCACCGCTCTGGGTCTGTGTAAGTTTTTAATGTGGTTAAAGTCATAATTAGGAATGTTTTGTATACATCTGTTATCAATTTTATAAAGTTTTTCATAAAAATTTAGAGCTAGGTTTTTGATGTATTTATTGAGAGTGATAATGCCTAGATTATTCCTGATTAAAGAATTTCTGAAGTACCACTCAGCATTACTAATTAATCTCAGAATTTTGCTCTGTTGAGCCTCGAGTCTAGTTAATGAAGTGACACATGCTCCACCCCAGATCTGTGATGCATAAGTCATTGTGGGTCTCAGATAAAGCTTGTAGATTAAAATTTTATTTCTTATGGAGAGTTTTGATTTCCTAGCAATTAAAGAATATAATATGGTCGTTTTAGTTCTAATTTTATTTATGATACTATTGATCTGGTTCTTCCACGTGAGCCTTCTATCTAGGATCACTCCCAAATATTTGGCCGTGTTTTCCCAGTTAATTTTTTCCCCGTAAAGCTCGAGTGGTTTGCACCTATTAATCTTTCTAGTGAACATGATTGCAGTGCTTTTGTTAACATTGATTTTGATTTTCCATTTTGTGAGCCATTTTTCAATATCTTTAATGTGGTTGGTGAGGTTTTTATGTATGATATTAAGATCTTTACCTGAAGACAGAATGGCTGTATCATCGGCGAACAGTGCAAGCATGGTGTGAAAATTCTGTGGGATATCGTTAATATACATATTAAAAAGAAACGGTCCTAATAGGGAGCCCTGGGGAACCCCAGCCTCAATGGTTTTCTTTGTAGAAAGTGAACCTTCTATCCTAACCTGGAATGTTCTGTGTTCGAGGTAACTCTTAATTAGTTTAACAAGATAGGGGGGAAGTTGTTATTAATAAGTTTGTACAGTAGACCCCAATGCCAAACTCTGTCAAATGCCTTTTCCACATCTAAGAAAAGTGCTCCAGTCGAGCATTTGTCTCCTAGGGAGGCTGAAATTTTTTCCGTTACTCTTAAGAGTTGGTGGGTCGTTGATAGTTTGGCCCTGAAACCAAATTGATGGGGGATGAATAGGTTGTTTTCTTGCTCGTGTTGTTGAAGTTTAGTAAGAATGAATTTTTCAACTAGTTTAGCTAACGATGGTAACAGCGAGATAGGCCTATAGCTAGTTGGGTCTTTTGGGTTTTTGCCCGGTTTCCTAATTGAAACAACTAGAGCATTTTTCCATTGCCTGGGAAAATATCCAATATTTAGGATATCGTTAATAATATCAGTGATATAACAAATAGCTACTATTGGAATTTGCCTCAGCATTTTGTTATTAATATTATCATCTCCTGGGCTCTTTTTGGGTTTCAGGTTCATAATGATGTTTTCAACTTCAGAGGTTTTGATCAATTCGCTTATAGGAATTACTTGGTGGGTGAAGTTATTAAAATAATTGTTAACTGTTTGTTGTACGAAGTTTTGATGAGAGATCTCTCCAATGTCATTTAATTTGAATTGTTTTTCTAGGCTGTTAGCAATTAATTCTGATTTTTCAGTGTTTGTCTTTGCGATTGTGACGCCATCTGTTAACACGGGGAAGAACTGTTTGGGAGAATTTATTTTCTTTGCGGCTTTCCATAACGATCCATCTTGGGAATCTAAGTTAGTGAGATATTCGTTCCATTTGTTTTCATTGTGTGAGTTGATTTCTAGTCGAATTTTATTCTTTAATTCGTTAATTTTCCTTTTAGTGGTAGGGAGTTTGTAAATGTTATATTGCTTTCTTAGCCTGTTCCTTTCCCTTATAAGTTCTATTATTCTGATAGGGAGATTAGATGTGCCTTTGATAGTAATTTCAAATTTACTTAAATCTCGTGCCTCCTGCAGGACGTTGTTAATAAAATTTACTTTATTGTCAATGTCAGTGGGGGTGACTGCGCTGTGGTTGGGGGCATTGGAGAGTTTATTATTGACGGTATCTCTAAATTTCTTCCAATTTGTTTATGCGGTTAATAGATTACAGATATATAATTTGACTGATTTAATTAAATTTATGTAATATATGTAATCAGAATAACAAAAACACACACAACTACTATTTGAAAGTGTTTTTGTATTCTTATCCATATTATTGTTGGTAATTGTTTTCTTGTTAAATGATATTTCTAATAAAGTAAATGAAATTTATAAAATTGTATTGCTCATAATTTGCAATTTATATATTTCAAAATAAGTTTTTAAATTCTTAAGTGTTGTCTTTGATTATTTATCAACTATGTGGTTATCTATAATATAAAATTTGTTGCTGAAAATGAGATTGCTTATTTGTTTTAGTAAACATACTATTTACTTCCTCTGTGATTTGTAAAGAATTTGAAACAATGAATTGAATGGAATGAGAATTTCATAGAATAATTCATTTTTCTATGACATTATAAATATTTAGCTTTGATTCATTATTTTCTAATGCTAATTATTTAATTTGAATGTAATTTAAAGTACATTAAAAGCATGTCTTGTTCATTATGAAGAATATCAAAACCATGAAACTAGTTTAGAATGAAAATAAACTTTATTAAATTCACATCTCAAGATATTATTATGCATCAGTTTTGAAATATTTTTTTAAATGGCTAATTAAATATATGGTATTCACATACAATACTTGAAGGACTTGATTGAGTTAGTCTATACTAAAAAACTTGAACTAGTTTACATTCTAAAGCTAATCTCAAAAATCATTGAAATATTAATTTATATATGAATTTTTATCATTATATTCCTAATAAATACATTTCATTTTCATATTAATCTAAAGTTTGTATACACTTCAATAAATTAAGTTTATCCTGTGTTTTAAAGGGAAATTTTTTAAAGCAAAAATAATTATGGATTTAAAAAACTTTTATTTGCTAAAACTGGTTTTAAATATTTTACGATTCACACAAATGATATAATATTACTTTTGTTGTTGATAATCTCAGGGTTATCAAGCAGAGCAAGACACACACAATTCCCCTGAATCTGAAAATATCTAAAAAAAGATGAGGATCTCATGCTATTTTTAAAAGTATACATAACACTTTTTGTATACTTCAGAGTAAACTTGATCAAAAATCCTGTCTATTATGAAAAGCTGACAATTGTAAGTAAATTTATAAGAAACTTTAATTGCATATTTATTATTCCACTTTTTAATATTTTCAGAAAAACATAATTGACTTCCCTAGAACATTGTAAAATTAATGGATGAATTGTACATTCTTGTCATACTTATCAATCTACTCAAAATTACATCTAAGCAGGTCAATGTTATGTGAAAATAATGGATAGATTCTTTGACTTTTTCATTGGTAATAGCTTCTGAAAATGCAACTCACTAATATACTTGCTATCTAAATTTGCATTTTAAATAGTTTTATGAGAAGTTGAAATTGAATACCATGAAATGTGTCTAAAGTCTTTGCAACTCTTAGCTATTGGTAATGAAAATGATATCTGGAATGAAATAAAAACTATGCAAAAATGATAATTGAGTCATTAGTATGGGTTTTAACATAAAAAAAGATATTAATGAAATTGTAAGAAATGAAGTTTTGTGGAATGAATAAACAAATAAAATTGGAAGATAGAGGAAACACTAAGGAGTTTTAGATTTGTTCTGGACTGTCTGGATTTTATTATTTGAAAGGAATGATTGCTTCTGATTCAAAGAATTGTGTGTGTGTGAATTTTTAGCCTCAAATCATGTAGCAGATTCACATAATTCCTGGGAGTCAATTATTTTTCTCAGGCTCAGGGAACTGCAGGAATTTTGAGCTGTTTACTGGAAAAGGGTGGATTTCTGGAAAGATTTAATTCCTTATTTAATATTACTTTTGGCAGAAAATGTGATTAATTTCATAGGTTTATTACTATTATCATTTTACAAGAACAATTTGATAGGAAAATATTTTGTTATTTTAAGAAACAATATACCATTAAAAAGTATAGAAGATAAATTGAAGTTGTGTATTTGCTAAACTATAGTAAATATCCTCACTTTTTTTGATACTATTTTTATTTATTGTAAAATATATTTTTGTAACTTTAATTTTGGTCACCAGCATATTTGCAGTTAATCTGTTCATTATCGAGCTTTATTTCATTGATATAATTTATGTTTATCTCTTTATATATATATTATTACCTGAAGTATTCAGAAGTTTTTGTAAATAAATATACAAGATTCTAGAGTAAATAAAATTTAAACTTTATTAAAAAATGAATTGCTTGGAGAGGAAACAAAGGTTGTGAGAGCAAATTAATAATTTGTCAAGTTAATCTTTAATTTTGCTTTTAGTAATACTTACTTTTAAAAATATGTTATAAACATACCTAGAGAATTCAGAATTAATAAAAATGAAATTATAATAGATAGTGAGAGAATGTCTATGTTTTCTAAGGTTTGTGAAGAAAACACATATACATTCAGTATACAAAGTATACATTCAGTTCAAAAATTTATTAAGCAACAAAATAAAGCAAATGATATATCGAAAAATTTTTCTGACTTTTCAAAGCTATTTATAATCAGAGCACAAAAATAAAATCTTGTTGGAGTATTAGTTAAAATGAGAAACAGATTATTAGTAGACATTATTAAACAATAACAGAATCTGTTAAATGCGAATTATCAAGAACTGAACAAAGTTATAAATAATGAATTTATAGCTTTTAAACTAATGAAAAATTCTCTATTAATATTGAAAGAAAGCTTCAAATGACAAAATTGCCAAATAATTAAAAAGACTAATTTGTAAAAATTCCACAATTTTAAGCAATAAAAAATTGTTTTAATTATTACTTTTGTTCATCTAGTGTATGAGAAAAGTATGCTAATTCATTAGCTGAATGAAATACCATTTCATAGGTTATAATTCTCAGAAACAAATAGTACATAAAGCAGGTCAAATATTGAGTTGTCTTTGAACTAAAGACTGTTAAATTAGTACTTGCAGTTAGTAATTTTATAAAAGATGACAAAATTGTTTACAATATTTTTGTCAGCATTTTTATTTATTTATTTTTTTGAGAAATTAGAAAAATTGTAACTTATTTTTTAAAATGTTAATTTTTATGTATGTTTATGTATGCTTGCAAAGAATGTTCTATCAAATACAAGGACACAATTAGATAAATAAAGCAAAAACTCTAAAAGTAATTTTTTATTTCCCATATAGTAAAAATACTAGGATATAATTAATGAAATATTATATATTTCAGTTATCAGCGATTATTTTTTTACCATAGTTTCAGAAGTAAGAATGTCATAAAAAATTATTTTATTTCATTTATTTTTTATATCTAATGATATATAAATTCTATGCATCTATATTAATATTTAGTTGGTTTCAAAATTTTGTTGTTAAAAGAATTTGAATTAATTAAAAGAAAAGATTTAAAATAAATAAAAATTCGATCAAAGATTTATTCAACATAAAATTAATTAATATCCCACAAAAAGTTGTGCGCATTTAAAATTTGTAAAATAATTTTAAATTACTCAATAAACGTTTTCGTAAAATTGTTAAGTTCATTAAATACTCACATCTCACGATTGACGATGGAAACGCAGAAATGCCTCCCATTTCAATGTTCAGACGGATCTAAGTGAACTTACGAACGAAGAAACCTCTCCAATATCCGATATCTCTTTCATTTTTACATCAGATAAATAAGGATGTAAAGAAAAAGATAACGTGTTGCTATCAACAATTGAAACAGCTATTACTGCCAATTAGCTACATCCGTCTAGAATGCATTAAAATATAACATAACTTAATGGTTAAATAAAAGCTCCATTACATAATTTCATTTGAATAAAAATTGAGAAGTTATTTCAATTAATAAATGACAATATTTTTAAATATTTGCATGATTTTTTTTAAAAGTTTAATAAGCTTTCAGATGTATTCTTTAATATGACTATGCCTTGATTTGATCTAGCCATTATCCATAAATATATGGATTATAATTTATTTAAAGATATTTATGCAGATAAAATCTACATGCTCAATTAGCAGCGTCCTATTTCTATTATGATGTAGAAAAAATGACGGCTAATTCAGTGCTAATGCTGTTTATTTGTTGGAAAATTTCGATACAATCTCTTGTTATATTTTAACATGCATTCTAACCCCCTGTGAATAAAGTAATCTATCTTGGATCCAAATATTCTTGAATAAATAATTGAAAACATTTTAATAGTTTAAATATTTTCACAGTTGCTTAATCCTTTTTTTTAACCAAAAAAAAAAAAAAAAAAAAAGATAGTGCACCCTCTCACACTAGATGGCCCCGAAAAATAAACAAACACACGTGGTTTTTATTTTGTCGATTTTCATTTTGTTGCCAAGAAAATTTTAACAGTCCTACATTAATAATAGCTTGAGAATAAAGTTCATTTTTTAAATTAGTATTGTTACAAACCGTCTATAAATTAAAAATTTTCTTGCAGATATGTGCATCGAAACGCTTTCACAGTTAAATATCATTGTCATTCATTGTTGTAAAACAACATGAGCAAAATATTTTTTATATATAGGCAAAGAGAAATTATAACATAACTTATTAAGCAAACATACTAGAAATGTCCAACTGATTATATCATAACTTATAAAGATAATATTTTTTAATGTTTTAATAACTTATTTAGAAAATTCTTTAAAATTATTTTGTTGAAAGCTTTATTCACCAAGAGCTCTAATGTGATTCAATTTATTTGTATTTTTATGTCATTTCAACGTAATGTGAATAATTTTAAAATTGCATACTTGTTGTAAAAATATTCACAGTAACAAACTATTAATCCTTCGAACATTAAACTTTAACTAAACTTCAGGATTGTGTTTACATGATGATGAATTCTTTTTTCAATCAAATAGTATTTTAGTTTTTACTTAAGAAATACTGCAGCTGTATTATTTGTTTCTACATATAACTAGTTATTAAAATCGTGAGCATAACAGTTTAGAATTGAACAATTTTTAAAATTTATTATGTGACTTTTTTCAGTCATTGTTTTGCTAAACTTCACTTTCACAGCTTCCGTTAAAAATCCAACTGAGGTGAAAAAAATAGGTATGTAAAATGTTCACTGATTGTGTATCACATCTCCTGGGAAAGCTTCAATTTGTTACTTTGTGTTTAGGACTGGAAAATTTGTAACAGCATAAATTTTCCCTTAATATGTTGTATACGTATTTCATTGCCTAAACTTTCCTTAAATCTTTTATTAAGACTTGGCGAAATTTTTATTTTAAGGTTTCAGAAGAATTTGTGGAACTCTATGAAACAGATCCAGTGGCGTAGTGAGTATAATTGGCGCCCGGGTACGATACCTTTTTTGGCGCCCCCTTTAAAACAAAATAATAATACGATATAAATATGGGAATAAAATGTTTTAAGTAATAAAAGCTATAGAATACATTATAATAAATAGAGTGTTATAAGAATACAATATAAATAATAACAAAATATTGTACCGACTATAAAATAATCGAAAATATATTAATTTAAAGTATCAAGCTCAGTTTTAAATTTAAACAAAATTCAATTCTAATTTAAAAAAAAAACACTTATATTGAATTCGGAGAAGTGTCATTAGAATAACCGGACTTATGTAATTTATAATTAATTATAAAAAGATATAATTGATTTTATATACTGATACAATTATTTTAAGAAACGTAAAAAATTTTTTTAAACGGGAAATAATTCGTTACATATCATAGATATAAGCAGATCATAGATATATTCGCAATCTAATATACTACACTATTCACATTTTTCGTGTCTTTACTGAAGCGAATTGATCAATTACTTTATCAAAGTTGATCTCATTTCAAATTTTTCTTTTTCTATACTTAAAATTGTTAAATCACTTAGACGGTATTGACTCATGGTGAATCATAAATAAGTCAAAAATTAATTTTATTTTGCTGAATGAACGTTCACAGCTTGCAATTGATGCAGAAATAGTAAAAAGTATTTGAATAGCAACCTCTTCTCACTATCTTCACCGTTTGAGATAACGCATGTTGGAAGTTCTATAGAGTTTTTGGTTTCTTTTCTACTGCTGAGTAGCATCTTTCAATTCTCTATAGACTTCTTTCCCATGGAAATCTGTGTGACAAATTTCACCCAAACTTTTACATTTGTTAATCACGGTGACTTAGCGCTCCCAAGCTACAGGTCCGAGGTTCGATTCGCAGGCTAGGTCAACTCAGCCTTTCATCCTTTCAGTGGATCGATTAACTGAGTACCAATCATGCTTGGGAACTAAACACCAAGGATTTAGCTTTGGACTGACCACCTAACCGGGACATATGCTTCGCATCCCAGGGCCCTCGGTTAGGAAAACAGATGGGCATTGTAGGCCTTGATTATTATATTTTTATATTACTTGATATTACAGTTTTGAAGTCGGGATATTTATTGATTTATCAATTAATTTTTAACTTTTAAGAAAATTGATTTTAATGATTTAACATGTACTTAACAATGTCTTAAAAATTTTAAATGTATTTTTTCTAGCTTGTTAACCAATTGAAGCAATTAAGCATTTTTACTCCCTATTAATTGTGCATTATCTTATTTATGAAAGATTCGACAAATTGTTGATTATTAGGTGTTGAACGTATGCTATAACTTATCTTAACAAATTTTCAAAAATTCTATAATGTTACTAACTTTCCAAACTTTAGCTATTTATTGCAAAATAATAATTGGGTAAGACTTTACACTCCTAATTTAGGATAAACTCACCTGATTTTTCACAATAAATCTTTTTAAACATTTAAATTATATCATTAAAACCATTAATGTAAACCAAAATTATATTGTAAAAAATTTAAATCACAAAACGTAATATTGATAGTTTACATTATTTCATTTTTATACCATAAAAAATATTTTTCTGATTCCAAAATTAGAAGACCTTGTTAATAAGTCTTCATCTAATTTCAGTTTAGATAACTAAATTATGCCATAGCATTATCAATGCAAATATCTGATGAGCAACGGAACGCCAATACAGACAACAAAAATATTTTTCAAATTTCTAAAATCAAAAATCAAAACACACATAAATTCAAGTAAAATTATGTATATTTAATCTAATCAGAAATTTTCAGCCAAACAATATATATTATATTATTAAAAATACTTTTTTTCTCAAAACTGATGCACTCTATATTGTTCTTTCAAGTTTTTCATTGATTCAAAATATTATCAAGAATTACAATTGCTGAGATAAAAAATATATTTTAACTGTTATATCGCTTAATTTTATTTAAAGAAATTTTTTCAGTTATCGTAGTAGTGAAAATTTTCTTCGTATTTTTAAGGCATTTAGATAAAACTGTTTTTTTAAGATATTAAAATATATTTTATTATTAAAATAAAGAGTAATTTTTATTAAAATTAAAATTTATTTCTATTAAGAATCATTTTGGAAGTGCTGCTCATGCAATGGCAGGAAGTTTTTTTTCTTTTTCAATAAATTTATATCATTTAAAGACGATCTTATTTTTAGAATTTTACAATGCAAAATGAGATATCTGTACGATTTCTTTATATATTATAAATTTCTTGAACGAATTTTTCAAGTTAAAAGATTTATTTAAATTTATATAAATTGAACTAAATAATTAAGAAATATATTCTGTATATTTAAGACGTGCTGTAAAGGCAACTAAGACCTGTAATAGGTTGTTACGCTATTAAAGAAGAAATTCTATTTGTTTAAGCATACAAAAAAGAAAAAAACTTTTAAAAAGGAAAAAACCTTCATAGCTTTTTAATTTATACCATTTGAAAAAAGGATTTTTTAATATAAGGTGCTAATGTAAAGCCAACAAAATTACGAGTCAAATAAAAATTATTTCCCCAAATGAAAACATTTAAACATCATGTAAATTACTTTTAAATGAATAGTTTTAACTAATAAGTAATTTAATGTTTAATTATCAAAATTCTGCAAGCATATGCTAGTAAATATTTATACAGCAAAAATATGAAATAAATATTCAAATTGAAAGAATACATAGTAGACAGAAAGTATAACTTACGACGATACTATTTTAAATGTCAGAACTCCAGATTTTCAAAAGTTCCCATGAAGCGATGTTTTGGAAGAAACGAAATACAAACCGAGCGAACAATAAAAAGGAAGGAAAGCTTATGTGTTTTCCTAGAAATTGGAGATAATTAGTTCTCGCGATCCCCTCCATTTCTATTCCAGGAAGACAATTCCCTACGCGGCATACTGTAGTGCTATTTTATGAAAAATTTTCCTCCCTTTCTTTGAAGGTCAGTTTGGTGCTGGACACAATATTTTGGACAAAGGGAACCGCTAATATGAAACACGTTTTAGCAGGAAATTTCTCACGAGTGTAACGCGACACTAGACTGAATGGCTACAACAGTAAAAGCCTGAGATAAAAAATACAAGGGTTTTATTTTTATTTTGGGACAATGAATAATACAATTTCACTAATTCTCAATAACTACTAAAATTGATCTTTCTATATTGCTTCTTGATAACTTAAATAAAATCGGACTTTTCTGTTATTAATAGTACATTTAAATTCTTACAAACTTCTATTAATAATATTTCAGTTATATGAAATTTTCTGTTTTTGCGCATCATTATTTATTACGTTATTATAATGAAAATAAGATTAAATTTTCTTATTTTTATCATAAAAGTGTACCAAAAATATTAGTGAAGTACTGCTTGTTAAATAAAATTGTTTAATCTGTTATGAGAAATTAAAAAATAGCACGACAAATAATATTTCAAAACACTGAAATTTCGACAAAAAACTTTTAAGTTTTGAATAATTATAACATCCAGAAGGGGCCAGAGAAAATAATATTCGTTGAATGTTTTTATTTTTTGACATTGAGTAAAACAAACTTATTTGATTTGTTAATATTATTGTTATGACTTTTTTTAGTATATAACTTGACTTAGATAACCTGTATAACAATTGAGTCATAAAGTACACTGTGAATCATGGCGTATTCACAAAATTAAATAGGTGTCTTTCATGAGCTTACTCTTCTGTAATCTCCCTAAGTTAATAGATCCAAAAATTACCATATAACATTAAAACAAATAATTTAGTAAATAACTTTATACTAAAATGAAAACCTCTCATATGCATTAAAATGGAACTGACCAATCTAATATTCCAGAAATTTTATATGAAAAAAAATTAAGATATTTTCGTTATTTACACATTTACAAAATTTGTAGTACAAAACAATAATATCACAAACTTTGAGCAAACTATGAAACTTAAAAATGAAAAGATTAAAAGAATGAAAACCAAAAATCTAACTAATTAAGAAATGAAAATCGAAAGCATGGTTAAAAGATCACAATTTTTTAAAAGGAACTAAACCATGCAAAATTATTATTAATAAAGAAATATAAGAGTAAGAATTTCGCTTATGGCAAGCTCCTGCAGCTCTTCCTCATTTTTCATCAGCAACTTATTTTCTTTTCCAAATCTGATTCCTCCCTCTGGAATATTTTTTATTTTTCCCTGGACATGACACAATAATTATAAAATGCAAAGTTTATTTCTCCGAATAAAATTGATATTATGATAATACAAAGATTGAAATTTTCTGAAAAATTTTGTTTAGCTTTGAAATGATTTGGCGCCCCTCTGTATGCTGCGCCCGGGGCATGGTAGCCCCCTTGCCCCCCCCCGTCGCTACGCCTCTGAATAGATCACCTGAAAATTCATCATGATCTTTTTATTAACAAGAAAGTACAGTTGCATCGTCTAAAGCCCAGCGAATCATTTATAGAAATACGTTTTGCTGCCACAAACGAATTGTTACGAACTTTTTGTGTGTAGATAAATTATATTCGATCAACCAATTATTCAAAATCATGAAAAGATAATACCTAATTGTCGTTTAGTTTTCAATTTCCTTTAATCAATAGATGGCCATAGATCTATTTTTTATCCATCTATATTAAAATGGCAAGGCACAATCTGATTCACATATTTCAATTATTTTAAATATTGATAAATCTTCCAATTTCATTAATCAAAATCTCTGTTAAAGATAACATTCTGTAAAGTTCTGATCTAATAATGACCTAGTCGGTCAGTTTAATGCCTTTTTTGTCAATTTGATTTGAAGGTAAATTCTTAGCAGCAATTGTTTGAGAAGTTTTGGAATATTTTGTACTTTATTCCTATAGTAACATTAAATTTACCATACAGCTATGGGATTTATAAGTTCTGTTCTATAGCATAATTTTTTTTCTTATTATGTGACTCAATTGATTTGGATTTTCTCCATTTTAAAACTTCTCTTTATACAGCCTATGCATCCAATGAGAAAAATAATCTTGAGGCAATATTAGATTAATAATGACCAATATCAGGGTAAATTTGGTTCTAAATTTGATGGGCTACATTTTCTTACACAGAACTAATAAAGATTAAATGTATGGTAATTAGTCTCATAGTTTCTACTCGATTTTTTCCATGTTTCTATGGAACTGATGGAGATCCAGTGTCTAAGTAGTTTCACACCACTTTCCGATCAGAAAAGCGAAGCTCATTTGCCTCGTGCAGTGATAAGTTGTGTTCACTCTCACTGGGTTGCTGGAGCTCCTTGAGTTGGGGAGATTTCATATTAATCTATGGCATTCAAATCCTCTACTGGTGGCGTGAATATAAAGAAAAGGGTGCTAGCTCAAATGTGACCTCATCATCTGATCGGAGTTCAAAATTGAGATTCATTTGGTGATGGACGAGTATTCACAGCCAGTAAACTTTAAGGTATAATCCGGGACTAACCTGCACTCCTATGTATGTATGCTTCTGATAACATAGCTGGCTTCAGTATTCATAGTATTAAGACCAAATCTCATTCTGTAAATTACTGTTTTCAAGCGTTTCTCTTGAACCATACTTTTGACTTTTCTTGTACTTCTTATATTTTCCTCGGCACTTTCTTTTTTTCACTTATTTATGAGATTGAAAACAAATTTCATCACAAAAATTTATTTTTTCTTATTGGATCATTCATATTTCATTAAGATGAGTTAATCCCTACACAACACAAATAAATTTACAGGTGTCCATTAGGCGTTGCTGATACCATCTATTAGACAGCTACTGAGATGTTTATCCCTGAACCATTTGATGTATTTATCGATCCAAAAAACATCTATGCTTTATCTCATAGATTCAATCGATGATCACAAGTTAATGATTTACAGATGTATACATTTGCATAGATATAACGCCATTTACAGTAAAGTGACGAATCAAAATAGTTTAAAGATTTTCTAACGACACAATCTAGTTACATTAATGCGACTATCTGTCAAAAGCCACAATAAAACTATCTTTCGCAGAGCGGAATACTGCGAGATACATACGAATGGAGTCAATTAGGTTCTTGAAAATGTTTACTGGCATGTTGAGCCATGCTGGCTCCAGTGCCTTGGCCAGCTGTGCTAGATTACGCGGGTGAGTATCCACGCCATGAACAATCCGATTAAGATGATCCTACATATTCTCGATTGGGCTTAAGTCAGATGAGTTTGCTAGCTAGGAGAGAATGATAAACTCATCCAGGTAACTTTCGAGCCACGCACGTACACTACCAGCTGTATGACACCTAGCATTTTCCAGCTAAAAGATGCCATCATCCTGAGGGAAAATATTGCTTATATAGGGGGCAACATGGTCAGCAAGAACAGTAGTCATCCATCATGCCTTCTCCTCATTTTGGACAGAGCCACTTTGACCATGAACGGTACACTTTTATCACGGTGGCACGTGAAAAGTTCACAAACTTAGCCATTTCGGAAACACTTCTACCTTTGGCTTGAAAACCAATGATCATGTCCTTCTGAATATCGGATAAGTCGCTTCCTTTTTGCATTACGTAAACGACTACAATGATTTCCGAAGCACTCACACTCCCTCTATGTACGCTGAACTGCACTTTACTGCCACCTACCCTCTATGTGGGCCGTGGTGGCCTGTTTGGCTGGGCATCGTTCTCATTATCGGTAGTTTGAATTCCGGCTTACCAGAAGATCCGTAATCTTCGGTAATGTCGCCTGGGACACGTTAAAATTGGGTGTGTTCTCCTCGGGAAATGAAACCTCTGGGGTGGCAAGCCAAGTATTGGGGGTCTTCTGCTTGGTCCTTGCTTCAAAATCACGAAGACTCCACTCGACTGCTTCTATCTAACTAGTAGAGCCCAATTCAAGGCTAGGCACAGGGAAGCATTCTGGTGCAACAACAACAACCTGCCTTCTGTGATTGGTTATTTACCGTTGATGTCGAGAGTATGTGGTGATCACATTAATGTGACCGGAGTGTGTATTTTCATGGCTGTTTTCTACAGAAAAATGAAAGTTCTTGATTGGAATAATTATATTTCTTTTCAATTTCAAGGAAACATATTTAAGAAAATGTATTAGGATGTGTCTTTCATTTGAATTCAATTTATTAATCTAGTAAATATTAAATGCATAATTTTAAAATATTATAAAATAGTATTTTACCTCTACATTTTAATGCTAAAGTTTTTATGCTAATGTTTATCACTTTTCATTAATCAGATACCATTTCTCAAAAAGATTTTTAATGATTAATTTGTTTAATTCTATCCTAATGGAAATACAAATGCAAATATTCTGAAATTTTTCACACTTTCACGTAAAACAAGCAAGTAAGAGTACTTATAGCCTAAAATGAAATAAGTTCTTTCTTAACTTAAGCAAATTAATTACATTCAAAATATATTTACATTAATTTTAAATAAAATATGAGATGAATAATGTATTTCTCTGGGTAAAATTGTCAACAAAAATATTAATAAAATAAGTCTAACAAAACAAGAATTTATTTTCTAAGACTTCATTATGAAGTATTAATCAAAACAGAAAAGTTTCCGAAACAATTTCAGTCTTCTAAATTAAAGAAAATATTTTTAGCTAAAAGTTTGCTTTCTAAAATCTGGTATTTTAAAAGCCAAAGAAAAATGTTTTAATAATTTAAGTTTAAAATTTTTCTGAAAACAACTCATTTTTCCAACACACAGTTAATTTCTTAAAATTAAGTAAAAATATGGACTCATCTTTTTAAACATATGCATGAAGATAATTGTGTGATTTTTATCTAATGTGGTTGCCGGAATGACTAAATATTGCAGGTATACTTCACCCAATGAAACAATTTAAACTTTATTTTTATATGAAAATAGAAAAATCCTTTTTCTAAGAAACTCTTCAAAGTAGCAGTTAAAATTTTGATTTTTGTAAAGTCTTTCAACATGCTATAAGTAAATCAGCAAAAATAATGAATATGTTATTTAATATTAATTACGACATCGATTCAGTAAGCAATGTCAGAATTAATTTATTTTAGACATGAACAGAATAAATATATCTAAAATATAACTTCAATTGAATAACTAATACGAAAGAAGAATCATATATATATATATATATATATATATATATATATATATATATATATATATATATATATATATATATATATATATATATATATATATATATATATATATATATATATATATATATACATACATATATATATATATATATATATATATATATATATATATATATATATATATATATATATATATATTATATATATATATATACGTATATATATACATATGTATATTATATATACATATATAATTCATAGAAAATATATATTATTTATGGAATTGAAAAAAATTAACTAGAATGTGAGTCTTTTTTAGTGAATCATTATTCATCATTAAATATATCATTAACGCTTTTTTATAAGCTTCGAATACGATGAATATAAATTCTGTTCCTAATTATGGAAACAAAAATATGAATATGTTAACCAGGAAACTTTATATTTTACTTAGTGATGAACTAATTACTTGAGAGAAAAAATTATCTAGAGAAGGTGCGTATATTTTAAAGTATTGTAGGAAATCAAATAAATTTGTGTGATGTATCTTATATTTGTTTTTATATAATACTCTAAAATGTATATTAATTTAAACTGAGATGCTAAACTAAAGGAACAGGTTTTTTTTTGCCCCGTAACTCAATGAAAAATCATCTGAGAATCATGAAATTTAGAAATGAGGAACAGCATTTTATACTCAAACGTTGTAGTACAGTTGTGCAAAAACGAATACAATGCTTACAATACGGAATCAAATAAAAAAGGATTTATTGAACTCACTGTAGCATTGCACGTGATTGTCCGTCCAACAGGAAGAACAACAAGCAAATGTTTATTAGTGTAAGATATGCCCTCCCTTTACGGCATTAGCTGCTTCGCACCGTCTTTGCATACTCGGCACCAGATCAAGCAACAAGCCCATTCCTCAATCAGAAACTGTTTCAATTCTTGGGTGCTCCCCAGATGATGTAATTGTAGTGCAAGGCATCTCCTCAAAGCGTTCACACATGTTCTATGGAGTTTAAATGAGGGGAGTATTTGGCCAATCCATTCGAGGGATATCTTCCCTTCCAGAACATTGCTGAACAGCAAGAGTCTGGTATTGCCTTGCATTATCATCCATGAAAACGAAGTCTACCCCATTGCCACCAGGGTACAGATGCCCGTAAAATCGGATAACCTTCTTAAAATAGTGAATTTCCGGCTACAGGCTACAGAACATCTGTTGAAAATGAAGAGCTGAAACGATTGTCATTCGTCGGGAGGAAATGACTCCATTGATGAGATGCCCAATTTTATGCTCCTTGCCTACATTTAAACGACGTCGAGTGAAAAGACCACCTTTGTCAAGGCATTTGGACAAAGTATATTGTAATACTTGTCAACCAATTGCTGTTGACATTTGCTGAGCTTGATGTCAACAGCAATTGGTTGACAAGTATTACAGCTGATTGGTTTTGGTTGAGGCTTGCTTATTGGTTTTGGATTCTATTCGCCGAAAGAGTGATTAATAGGTCATCCACTTCACTTTTTTTGCCAGCCATTACTAATTATATATATATATATATATATATATATATATATATATATATATATATATATATATATATATATATATATATATATATATATATATATATATATATATATATATATATATATATATATATATATATATATATATATATATATATGTGTGTGTGTGTGTGTGTGTGTGTGTGTGTGTGTGTGTGTGTGTGTGTGTGGTTTAGAAGAATTTCCAAGCTCACGAAATGTCATTTTTGTTTAGTCCATACTTATTAGCTATACTGGTTCTATCTTCCAGTTTTCTGAACATTTTTAAACGCGTTAAGTTGTTCAGGTGATTTCCTCTAGACATATTTCTCGGAAGAAGTCACTTGCACTTGCATCGAACGTCTTTAATTGTGTCTATCTCTTTTTTTAATTGCAATCATGAGCTCCTCGTGCCAACCAAGCGCATTTTGCGTAAGGTTCTGTCACCTGTAACTACTTGCTCATGACATTTGTATATGCATGATATTTCCTTTGAATTACGTATTTACTTTATTGATCGCATGAACCCCTTTTTTAGATATCTATCTACTTAAAATTTACATTGTTGCTTAAGTTTCTTAAGCCAGTGTAAAAAAATTCTCTGTAATCAGACATTGATTCTTTTGTAGTACCATCGACATACATTTTATATTGCTGCGTTTAACGTATATGTACTTTTTTGTGCTAATGTTTTCAGTTCTTCGATTTTAATTCACATAATAATAAATCAAATAAAGAGAGAATACTATATAAATTATAATATAAAATAATAAAGCAAAGAATACATAGATTAAAATAACATTGTAATAACAATATTGCTTCAACAAAATTTTCGTTTAAAATTCTTTTGCTAGTGCTTGATATAAGGAGTGATATTACTTAGAGGCTAGAAGTTTTTGTTCTACTAAACGGATCCAAATGAAACTTTATCATATTACATATATGTAGATCATGCGGCTAAAATTTCTGCCTGAAAATTAATGTATAAATTTTGCCCTCTAGTGGCATTGTAACGAAGGGAAAAAATTTGAAAACTTGACATATGTTTGTTTTATGTGCAAACTTTGTTTGTCAACAATGAGGTAAATATCAGCTCAGTATCAACGACAACTCACAATGTATCCGTAGAAATAAGAGAGACTTTAATGATGCTAACTTTAAAATTATTTTTATTAGTGACACATCTTTGATAAACTTGATGTTTCAGAAAGCTCCACAGCCAGAAGTCACAAATATTCATATTTGGTGGTCTCGCTGGCTAAACAAGTGTAAAAGTAAGGGATATAACAGGTTCCTCTCGAAAGTTTGTTTGAATTACAATTTATGCACATTTTATCGTATGAGTAATTGATGCATCATGTATTATTACTTTGTGGTCAAAACAATGTTTTTGCATTAATGCGGAGACGTGATCTTACAGGAGTTTGCTATAACATTCATTTGTTACCATACAATGAACAAATTTATTGACTGTGATTTCCTCGAAGTTCAAAGTCCTTAAAATGAAATTCAAAGTGAATAGACACAAAGCTGTAACGTATGAGAAATGCTGCTGCTTTTATTGCACTCTATGAGGATTCGTAGAAACTCATATGTGACTGCTTTGTGTGTTAATAGCGCCATCTAAATGAAAGCTAGCCTAATCCGTTCATAAAATATACGATGCCTGACGTATTATATCGTTACCAGAAAATACAAAGCAAAATCAAAATGTGCGTAAAAATCTGAATTTCCGTTGTTTCACAAAATGCTTCTTGTAAGGGTTTAACTTCAAATTTTTCGTAAAACCATGGTCACAATCATCTACCAAATATTCAGAAGTCGTGTTATTCAGCAGCGCTAATAGAAATTAATACTTCAGATGCCGGGACTGAATTTTCCTCTAAAACTTGTTTAATGTGAGATAGCGATTCTAGAGCAAATTTAATAATTTTCTATAAGTCAGATTTTTGATAATTATAGAAGCCAGAATTTTCTTAAGTCAAATTCTATAATTAACTTTCCATAAGCCATCATTCTTTCTCAACTCAAACTCCAGAGAATCAGTTTCTTCAAACGTTAACATCATGACTTTAACTGTATGTATAGAGAGACCGCGGAGTCCTGTATGATTAAAATGTCATTCTCGTTGTCAGTAGGTAGGCATCTCAAATGTTCACTTAACCGATGAATCTGTCATCTTTACTAAAGGCGGCTTGGGCACGTTAAACTAATCGTAGTCACAATGACTTCCTATGGGAATGGTATCTGTGGGGGTGGTATGTGAAGTATTGAGGGGGTATTCTTCTTTTCTTCCTTTCTTCTAAATTACTCCTAATCAGCAGATATCTCAAAACTCGTGGAACCAAACTCTGAGCTATGTACAGGGAAGTATGCCGATGCACACTCACTGACTATTACGGTTATGGGACTTCATCTTGAGTTTTTCCTATTGTTGTTTCTTATCCCCATGATCAGCAATGCTAAATCAGGTCCATGAGTTCATTCACCCTGAAGAAAACGAGAACTAAAAGGGGCTCTTGAAGCAGGTACCGCCTGGTAAGTCTCAGACAAGATAAGATAGTAGGGAAGGCCTGTGCAGAAAAGCATTAAGGGCAGACTTCGAAGTATTTTGTGCCTCCAACAAAAGTCATTGATGGCACTAATGAAATGGGTAATAGCAGTTTAATTTCGTCTACAAGGTTTTCCTTCAACCAAGTACAAGAATGCTGTTTGAGCATTGCTTTCATTCTGATGAAAGAATTTTATAAACATTCCTAATTGTTCAACGGTACCTTCAGGTCAGGCAAATGATTTCGTCCAACTGTATGTATTGTTTTAATAAAAGTATTCCCTTTGTATGTTAGCCTCATGTTTTTACGTACTATAGCGTCTTCTATGACTATGACTTTAAGCAATTTGTGTTTGACAGAAACCTAGACCTCATGGTCTAAGTAATACGAAATATATTTTGAATATGTAGGATATATATATATATATATATATATATATATATATATATATATATATATATATATATATATATATATATATATATATATATAACAAAACAAAAAAATGTAATAAACAAAATGAAAGTTTAAAATCTATATGTGTACCAACATCGTCAACACCTCCTGATGAACCTGGCTTGCTCTTATAATCCCAATTTTCCTTTCTATCTGTTATTAAAGTGTTGATAACATATATTCCCTCTTTCAACTGGATTATACATTTGGTAATTTATATATTTTAATTTATAGTTTTTGTAATTTTTTACAAATTATTTATTTGGTAATTTTTCAGCTTCTTTTGCACAGCGTGGATTGCTAATTCTACATTTTATTTATATTTGTGTATTTAATCTTGGATTTCATATTATATTTATAATTTGCTCAATATATATATTTGAAAATTTCATTGGTTTTGGTAAATTAGTAAATTATAGAGCACGCACACACACACACATATTCAGAAAATTATGTAAAAGTTCGTGGATGGAACTTATGTTATACATTAAATTGATTAAATGGTATTCTGTATACTACAGCTCAAAGATGGACGAGTGTGTTTTACCAGAAACATTATTTTGTTATAATGCTTCCAGTGGAACCCTTTTATGCAACTTTATTTTTTATAAGGTTTCTGGAATAAGTTTCTATCAGAATAAGATTCTTCCAGAAACTTTATCGTGTTTCTATATTATAAACTTTCTGGGGAAGAACTGGAGACTAAGGCGAAGCTTGAACATAAGTTTGATTCTCATATAGGTTTCTATTGTATAGTATAAGTTTTTGGTTGATATTGTTCCTAGAAACTTCTTTAAACTATTTAATTTAAAAAGAATTCGAGGCAAATAATCATCTTTCTCCTTTTCATCTTACTTTCATTACATTTAACTGATAACCCTTTATAACTGTCAAAATATTAATTAACCAAACATAAATACGAGTATTTATTGGAAGAGAGTTTCATTGCATATAAGTAATTAAATAATTATTAATCACTACTATAATACAATTTAAAGACTTATATAGCAATCAAACACAGGCACTGTTGATAGTTTCTCCATTTTTGAATTGGCAATAATTATTTAAGTCTACTAAGTCTAATTACATTGTGTTAAAACTCTTAAATTTGAAAACAATTGCCATCAATTTTTTAGTTTTATATTATTTATTGATTTCACATTTCTTTAATTTTAGTACTATTCATAGAAATTTTCGAAAGTTCAAAATATGATTTTCAAAGAGAAAAGAAAAATACCGAATGCGTGCATGTAGGTTGATGGTTGCTTGGATTTCTACAAACGAATGTCACGCAATATGAGTTGTTAGAGACAATTTCACTTCTTTGTATTTACATTTATCAATAAGAAAATTAAACCTTTTATGCTAGTGAAACATTAAAAAAATAGGATTTCTATTATTATAAAATTTACCGAATGGCTTTTACATAACTTACGACACATTATTTAATAATAATCATATATTTATCTCATTTTACAGAGACATGTTTCCTATTTTGTTCGAACCAAATAATTTCGTTTTTCTATTATTTTAAAATAAGATAGTATAAATATGCAGTATTTCATGATAAAGCATAAATAAATGTGGGATAAATATTTTATTAATTACGCTGTAAAAAATAGTTTTAAATAAATTATCTATATCAAATGAATCAGTACTAATGTTGTCGTAAGCTATTACATTAAAAAAAGGCCCTCTATTGCTTTTAATTAATCAAATGGTAAAAAATTATACTCTTGTGTCAAGAGATAAAATTCATGTATTAGTATTCTCTTTAAGCATTTTACAGTTATCTTTTTAAGGAAATAAATTCGAGGAAAAAGAAGGATTAAAATGAAGTATGATGAGTTTTATAGAGTTTCACACACAATCGAAAAGAGAAATTTGTTGTATTATAAAATATATTTTTATGCCAATAGTTAACATATTTCATAAAGAATTTTCTTAATTGAATCTAAATAAATTCTCTTGTGTGAGTAAATAGTTACTAATGAAAGCTTCCAGACTGTCTAATTATATCTGTCAGGAGAAAAATCAAATCAGAAAAATTGAATGAAGGGGAGACGTTGGTGGAAAGATACGGGCATTATAGGAAAAAATAGGAAGGATTATAGGGATGTACAAATTGTAGCAAAATATACGAATTATGTCCGTTTGTTCAATTACAGAGCTATTGCATCGTCAATAATTTGTGTTTTGCAGCCCAACTTGTCTAGAGATCAACGTGTCTGACTGCGGATAGGGAGGTCCTGGGTTCGAATCCCGGTTCGAGCATGGATGTACTTTCTCTCTCTATCTATCACGTCTTTATCCTTTCCTTGTATGAATGTGGAGTGAATGGTTGCCTACCCTATAAACGGGTACCTATGGCATGTGTGTACTGAGGAAGTCGGACTCCACACCAAAATAGGGTTCAGTTGGAAAAGTGGAGCAGCGCACCCCATATTGCCAGCCTGGCTGGCACACGACAACAATAACAAATGATCTAAGTTGATTAAAAAAAAGAAGTTATGCCAATTAAAAATATATTTTTTCTACAAAAAAAGAAAGAAAACTTCCTTAATAATGTTAAATACTAAATGATAAGTTCTAATTCAATTCGACCAGATACTAATTTTCCTTATGAAGGGAATCCAATGGAAAAAAAATTGGAGGCAAAGAACATAAATTAATTCAGCTCACAGTATTAAATATTTGCTATTGTATGTAATAAGTACCTCATTCTTTTCTTCGTGTCAATGATATGCACAGAATAATACTTTATACCGTGTTTCATCCTGAACGAGATTACTTTGGTTTCAGTTTATTCAACATTTATAAAACTTATAACTTGTTGAGCAGCATGAATTACAATTTCAGTTTTACTTTAAATAAATTACGAGTGGGCCAAGCCCGCCAGTTTTCACCGGCTATGGCTTCCAATGTGGGAAATGTATGTCTAACTTTGTGGAAATAATTGTCAATGATTGCAAAAATCATTAAGTTTATAGAAAAAAATATGCTAGATTTAAGGCAAATTGTGTTTATATATATATATATATATATATATATATATATATATATATATATATATATAAGTGCATTATTTAATAATTGTAGTACTATAATTATAGGTATTCTTTTGTATTATATAAATTGTGGGGAAATCAAAAGTGTTTTATTCAAATAAGTTTAAAACAGCGCTTGTGTGAAGCTCCTACAGGCTTAGAAATCGGAATTTGCAACTGATTGCCATTTTCATTTGTAAAAAACGGCGGCGAGCTTTATAGTTATACACAAACGTGAACAGAATTAATGAATATGTGTACTTTACAGGAATATAGTTGCATTACATTTACATTTTATGGAAAAATGAGGCTCTTCTTCATAAATAATTTTCGCGAATATAAAAAATAAACACACCACTCTATGTTTTTAAATCTTTAAATTCAACTGATTGTGAATTTTGTTGATGTGAAATAATATTATTGAAGAATATTTATTGATGTGAAATATAAAGAATGAATTCTTTTTAAAAATAAGTTTCAGGTACCATTTAGCATCTAAAGATGAATTATCATAGAATGTACAGAGTCGATTCAAAATGACTCGGAGCAGATCAAAGACTGAGGGAGAAATATTACCTAACGTCTGCTAAACCGAGAGACATAGCGTTAACTATACACCTGCCATTTCGGCTTGAGAATGGTTACAGTTAGTGGTTAAGTTTTTTGATTGTATAATACCGAATTTATAATTAAAAAATATCTATATTTTAGAGTTCAAGTGCAAGCGTCGAAATTCAAAAAATAATTATTCATAAATTTTGTATCATTCTGGTTTGAATTGAAGTACAAGATGTTCTGAGTTGATTATCATAAAGATTTGAAGAAAAATATATGCCAAATATTTGTTTAAATAGATGCTGTTATAATTTTAACAAATATTCAAAATGTTTGATTTGTCCTCCTAATAGTCTTCCTGATATTCATATAATATGTTCCTAATATATCTTCCTAATTTCGATTAGGAAGACTGCTTCTTGTTAATTTAAAAAAAGTAACTCAATTTTTAGTGCCAACATTAATTTAAAATTGCAAGCGTTAATTTCTGTAAACGCATTTAAGTACATTTTTAAGATTGGGCAAGAATTAATTTTGGAGGTCAATTTTGCATTTATTAATTAAAATATTCAACAGAAAAGGTTTGCTATAATTTGAATGAAATTAACGAAATGTAAACCTCCCATTATAGCTGTAAATTGTGATTAAATTTAGTTAATTTAAATTAAGTATTTTTTATATTTGATATATTTAATTTGATTTACTACATTAAAAGGTTATGTTTTAATAAATGTTCTTAATTTGAAAATGTTATAGACACACTTTAAAATTATATAAAAATTAAGAATATCTGCAATATTTTTTTAAATTCTAAGAAGAAAGAAAAGTAAATGAGTTCGTGGAAAGTTGGACCGCTGAAATTAGGAAACAAATCAAAAGAGAATTTTATTTATTTATCGTTAGTTTTATAAGAACCACTAGAAAAAAATGCATCTACATGAATTCCATTGGTATTTAAAGATAATTACATCATTTATGTTTGCTATTTAATCAAAATATAGATGTTAGTGCTATAGTAATTTGTTTATTGTTCATAGATATCGATTAAGTATTTTTTTATTTGTTAAACTATATAACTTAATATAAATTAAAAATGTGATATGGCATAGTTAACAATTGAACCCATCATAACTAATATTTGAAGATAATCTATTGGAAGGGGGGGGGACATCCAGATTAATACACATGGTGAGCTGGCATTTTCATTGAAGAACAGCAGCGCTGCGCTCATTGCTTCCATAAATAAATTTTATCATCATATACTGAATCAAGTGATGAAGAATCCCTAGAAGAGTATCAAAAACAATTTAAATGAAAAGTTAATTTAACAATATTTATTTAAAAGTAGTTTTTCTTTTAAATTTATGAATATATGCATTAATGTTTTACAGAGAAATAAGTGATTAACAGTTTATTTATTGATAACGTCAAAAAGTTAGCTTCTTTATTCTTTGCTATATATATGCCAACAAAACAGATTAGAGGTATCTAATTTTTTTCATGAAATATGTTTTTTTCGTAAATTATATAGTATAATAAATTATTTGGAAACGAAAGTATTATTATTCATCCAAAATTTTCGATAAATGTTTTCTTTCAGAGAGTTTTAAAATGATTTAGAAAAATAAATTTCGATTCAAAACTGAGTATGAACTTTTCTTTTACTTTCGATTTATAGAAATTCTGTGATTTAAAACATTTAGAATTTCAAATAATAATAATTATAATAGTAAGAATTGCAACGAAAATGTACATTATACCGATTACATACCAACAAAAAATTACGTGCTTCTTTCAATTAGCTTTTTTGAGTATCGAAATCTTTTGAAACTACCATTATGAAAAATTCAATGAAATAATTGAAATTTTTTTGTCATACTTATAGGTAAATCAAAATAACCTATAATTTTATTAAAAATAACAGTCTAAGTAAGAAAAAGATTATTGAACAATAGCTCATACTAATTTTTTTATCATTTATCTTTAAATAATAAAACAAAATAAAACTTGCGAAAATAATAAATTCCTTTACTTCGTAAAAATCAGTCTCCCCGAAAAGGAAAATTTAAAATTCGGAAGAAAGATGAAGTTTCCAAATCATTTAATTGTTGCTGCTATGCCAATTAAGAATGTTGTAGAACTGGATATGAGTCGCAGAAATGATATTAAGATCACAGGAGGTGTCGAGGGAAAACTTCTGAATGTACTATCCCAAGCACTGAATTTTCAGTACAACTTGACCATTCCTCCAGACAGGGAGTGGGGACAGTTGAAAGAAAATGAACGTTGGACTGGTCTCGTTGGCATGATTAACAGAAGCGAAGCAGACTTGGCGATTGCCATCATAAAAAACGAAGACAGGATACCCGCCGTTGATTTTAGTGAACCATATGCATATAATGAAATAACTTTCGTCACGCATTTACCAAAGGCAATGAACCAAACATTTGCTTTTATGCAACCTTTTAATTTTCTAACTTGGGTATTTCTAGCTGCTACTATGCTCATTGTGGCAAGTGTGCTTCTATGCACATCTAAGCGAAAAAATTGCTTCATAGATGTTCTTATGGTGGTCTATGCAAGTACGATTCGCCAAGGAGTCAATGAAAAGCATTTTGAGAATAAGCTGTTGGCTGGGATTTGGTGGATGTCTTCTAATGTATTGTCTTTGTGCTATACCGGAGTGCTGTTTTCGTTTTTAGCAGTGCCACTGCAGGAAACGCCTATAAGAACATTTCATAAACTTTCAGTTGCTGTTCGAGATGGAAATTATCGATGCTTTATAAACAAAGGGAAGATATTTACATCCTTATTTTTCAACAGTGGCAGAGAAGACTTGATAGGCATCGCAAAAACAGTGGAACGAAATAATTGGTTCGTGGACGTGGCTGATTACCTCAGCGAGGATTATTTCGATGGCAGAACGGCATTCATTGGTCCAAGGTCATTGTTTTACTATCGCTTTGGTAAAGTTCCATTGAGAACCAAATATGTTTCAGACGAAAATGCTTATACTGTTGAATCAGGAATAATAATGCGAAAGAATTTTTGCTGCAAGAAGAAGGTCGATGTTACAATTGTCAGGATTTTAAGATCAGGCATAATGCAAAAGATCATCAATGATCAACTATTTCAGACATTGTTACAGGTTTCCAAGAAACAGATATCAACAGCAGCTACACATCAACTATCAGTAAAGGACATCATAGGATTATTAGTTGTACTCTTGCTTGGATTTGGCCTATCGCTATTGGTATTGATAATTGAAATTATCGTTGAATATCGACATGCATTATGTTCCTAATTCATATAATGAAAAAAATTCGTTATATATATTCCTATATTATTATTAAGTCATTATTTATTGCTGCTTTATATATAATATTAAGAAAAAGAATATAAAATATAATAAGGTAAGGACAAATAAATGTTTTCATTTTTTCGTATTTTAAAAACAATTAAATGAAAAGTAATGCTTTTTTTGCACTATTGTGTGTTTTTCACAAGTAGAAAAGTAGAATTATCAATCTATTCCTGTACAATGATAGGAAACAATGAACATTATTTATTTCATCATTAAGTGTTGTATTTATGTAGATTGTTATGAATACCTAATAATTAATAACTTTCTCACAAATGAATGATAAAATTACCTAATTGCTTAAACAACATAAAAGAACAAATTAGATGGACAGCAAGGTTTGCTTATGCTATATCTCGAATTGACCTCTCTTAAAGCGTTATTGATATAGAACTTCACAATTTTATACTCACTCTTATTTAAAATATTTCTTTTACACTTGTTTTATATTTTTCATGATATTCATAAATTTATAATTTATAAAATTTTTAAAATATGAAAATTGAAATTAATTAGCATTTAAATTGTCTAAAAATATTATTGGCTCAAAACTTTAAAACATTTTAATTACTTTAATTTTATATTTCAGTATAAACTAATATATACACATATAATAGTAAATTATTTATTTTTCATTTGTTTTACCTTCAATATTTATCTTTGTTTTCGACATTTTTATTTAAATATAAAATATGAAAAGTGTTGTTGTTGTTTCTAATGACACTTGGACAAGCCAAGCTCGCTATGCCTTTGGCTATGCGAATTTAAGTCGAAGGGGAGCGTCTGTCGTTTTTTAATCAGAGCACCATGAAGGTCAAAGTACGACTTTGATCTACACACATGCCATAGGAACCCGTTTATAGGGTAGGCAACAATTCACACAAGGAAATGACAAAGACAGGATAGATAGAGAGAGAAAGTACATCCATGCCCAAACCGGGATTCGAACCCAGGACCTCCTTATCCGCAGTCAGGCACGCTGACCACTAGACAAGTTGATCGGCAATATGAAAAGTAAATGATTAATATCAATTTTCAAATTTTATCCAGAGGGAGCGAGATGATTACTTATCGGTCAGTGCACAGTGTTACAAATAAAATTTTAATTAAAAAATTTGTACAGTTGTTGAAATATAATTCTAACATAAATCTTGTATAAGACTGAAAGTTGTTCTGCAGCATTTACTAGATTACACGTTATGATATTGTTGAATTGGAAGTTATATTTATCAACCCTGTATAAACTCTACACTGTAAATATTGTTTTAAAATAGAGAATACATTTTTCAAATTGTTAATCTGAGACATCTTTCACACATTTATATTTTAAAATGAGATTAGTAAAATTTATGGTAAAACAAACATAATTCTACTTTAAAGGAGGGGAAATCCACAATCTGTGCTTCTTTAATTGATTAATCAATATTATTCGTCTCAAGAATAAGAGTTTTAAACATCTTTATATATTTAGATAAATTCACAAATACTTCTTTTGTAATTATTCAATATTTGTATATTACAGTCACTAGGAATCTAATATTAGCACATAACGGGGATCATTTACAAACTGAGGTGGCCGAAAAAACTCATTGTTGAATAGGAAAAACTATTTTTTTACCGGTGAGGATTTAGAAAAGAATGAACAATTACAGGAGTTGTTCAAAGTTATGACTAAGAAGGTCATTACCACACCAATAGAGAAAAGGTTATCAAACGTTAGTTGCTGCTCTCATGATATCTGTTACAGAGATTATAATCTATGGTATGAGATATTCTCTTGCGTCCATACAATTGTTTGATATGTTGGGTATTTAAGGTCCCTTCCCCTCCCCCAAATCAAAGAACTGAACGTTCTTCTATCCTTGTTACTGTTAAAAAACAGGAAATGGTTACTGCGTTTCTGTTGTATATATTTAAGGTTAGGTGTTAGGAGTTTTCATATTTCATCTCTTGCAATAAGTAAGTACATGTCACTATCTAAGAAATATTTTTCCTCGGGTAGCAAATGTAGCAGATTTTAAAGCTCTTTATAACGATCTTAGTCTCTCAGGTGATCCACTTCGTGGTGTCGAATGTACATGATAACTAACGAAAATTGGCTCCATTTGTCCTCATCAATGGTTTCCCAATGGATATCTCTCCAATCTTGCAAATATGATATCTTTTTTCGTCTTTATCCTGCCATATAGCCATTCTTCATATCACTGTTGGCCCAATTCTCTAAGCCGCAGAACAAAGAGGAACCACAACAATGAGCTGTATACTGGTGAAATCTGATACCTTCGCAATGTCTGTGTCCATATTTGTGATCTGGCACATGAGCTGACCTCAGATGATTGATGTAGATGTAAGATCCTATAACAGCGTTGTGATTTGAAACGTCAAAGTTCTTGGACCCCGTTGATGTAATCCAAATAATTTAATATTGCTTTGTTTAGATTTCATAACATTCTGCAGACCTTAGATTTCGATGAACACGATAAGTAATATAAGTAATGTCACTTGCAAACTATATCTGTGTGTTCAATTTCACTCTGAGAAAAATTCGAATTATGTTTTTAACATTTGGAATAGACTCTCTTCTAAAATAATGTAGAAACATTACCACAAGAAGACTGAAATAAAATTTTATATTATGGAAGGTAATGAAAAGCATTTTATCTAAAAATATGTTCTAAATCAGATGTTCTAAATTAATTTATATTTTTCTCTTTTTTACTGTTGCATTAACATTGATTAATGTGTATTTCAAATTTTGCACAGAAGTCATTCGCAAGAAATTGCAATTTTTTGTTACTATTGCAACATTTCAATGAAATAGAAATTTTATTTTAACATAATAAAATATTGTTAATAAAAGTTTCATATAAAAATGGCATATACTAATATTAGTGGAGGAATGTGTCAAATCGTAAATTAATTTTAATATTAAAAAGATAAATTAGTTATTTACTGTTATTTCAACCATCGCATGAAGTAAAAAAATCAAGAAATATGGTAATTTTGATTTAAAAATTTGCAACTAATTTATATATCATTACTATAACAACAGCCTGGTACTGAATGGTTAGAATTTTGTCTTTTGATTCAATTATTCTTAAATTTGAATTCTACTTCATTCGTGGATCTTTGTTGGGGGTTGAAATTTTCTTTAAATTACAGGTATCGATATAGTTAGCAATTGTGTGAGAATGATTTCAGATCGGGCAGATAAATCATAACAATCTGAAAATATAAATATTAAAAGTAAATTTTTAATATCTGCTACGGTGCTCACACTACTTTATAGACAATGCATCTCCAGAGTTATTAATGATTAACATTTTTAAAAGCTTTCTAATTTAATAAATGGCAGCATTCAAGTTGTAAAGTCATTCTATGGAAAAAAATGAATCAATTATAGAATATATCGTTAGAAAATTTGTATAAAATTTTTATGTTTCAGTATAGATATATATATATATATATATATATATATATATATATATATATATATATATATATAATATATATATATATATATATATATATATATATATATATATATATATATATATATATATATATATACTCATACAGACGAACAATAATTTTGCCATAGAACATAGGATTGTATTCCATTCTGAGAGGGAGAAAAAAGAAAAGTAGAAACACATCAAAAGCAAGAACAAAGGGCTTTGATAGTTGAAGTGAGTTACATGTGCTCACCGCTGCCACTTGCGTGAGATCCTAGGAGTGATGGGTACAAGTTTCTTTCAGCCACCTCTACTGGCAGCCAAACTCCTCCAATTTTTTGTTCCAAGGACCCTACAGTCTTCTTCGACTGCATACACCCATTTCAGCTTTGGTCTTCCTCTCTTCTTAAGCTGATGGGTTTTGCAAAAAAATTTCCCTTTGTGTTTTATTGTCCTTCATTCTAATAACATGTTCAACCCAATTAAGACGGCTTACTTTAATGTGATGTACAACGTCTTGTTCCTTGTACATTCGGTAGATTTCTGTATTGTATCTTCTGCGCCAGACACTGTTTTCCTTCGCACCTCCAAAGATACTTCTTAAAATCCTGCGTTCAAATAGGCCCAACAACCTCTCCTCTCTTACAGTCAAAGTCCAAGTTTCCGAGGCATTGGTCAAAACGGGACAGATAAGCGTTTTATAGCTCTGTAACTTAGTTTTTCGTGATAAAAAATTAGTTTTTAATAAATGTCTTGGCCAAAAATGGCTTTGTCAGCTGCAGTTAAACGTCTTCTTAGTTCTGGGAGAATATCATTATTTTTGTTAAACATTGAGCCAAGATAGATAAATTCATCAACTGTTTCAAATTTTTAATCACCAATGAGTAGATGTGTTTGGGTAAATTGGGTTCTAGTTACAGGGAAATATTTAGTTTTAACTTGATTAACAAAAAGCCCTGCCGGCCTGGCCTGCCTCTCAATAGCTTAAAAGGCTTCTATTAAGTATTTTTTACTTCTGGCCACCAGTGCAATGTCGTCTGCAAACGCCAACACTTGAACAGATTTTCCCAAAATACTGCCCCTGGTGTTGATATCAGATTTCCTGATGACTCTTTTAAGAACGATTTTAAACAAAAGGCAAGATAGAGCATCCACCTGCCTTACTCCCTTATCAACGAGAAAGTCTCTAGAGAGTTGTCCCTACATCAGGAACCCTACAGGAAGTCGAGTTGAGGGTCATTTTCTGCAAATTAATCAACTTTAATGGAATACTAAAAGCAAGCATAGCCTTAAATAATTCATCGCGGTCTACAGAATCATATGGCGCCTTGTAGTCAATGAACAAAATGTGTAAATCAATATCAAATTCATGACACTTCTCCATAATTTGTCTAAGACCAAATATATGGTCCACTGTTGATTTGCCAGTACAGAATCCATACTGATAGTCGCCCATAATATTATCTACATATGGGACAAGTCTCTTGTACAATATTTTGCAAAAAACTTTGTAGCAAATGTACAATAAGCTTATTCCTCTATAGTTTTCACATACTAAAGGATCACCCTTTTTGAAAATTGGACAAAGCAAGCTTGTAAGCCAATCCTCTGGCATCTTTTCGAATGACCAAACATACTGGATTATTCTATGTAAGAGCTCTAACACCTTTGGCCCTCCGTTTTTTTTTACAAGTTCGGCCGGTATGAGATCTATTCCAGGCGCTTTATTGTTTTTGAGCTCTTTTATAGCAAGCAATGATTCCTTCATAGTTGGGAGATCCAGCTCCAAAGGTCTATCTATGATTTCCTCCTGCAATCACGCAGGATCAACAATATAATCATTAATCTTTAGAGAATCTTCAAAATGCTCAACCCATCTCTCCAAAACTTGAGAGGCTTCACTAAGGATAACACCAGCCTTATTTCTACAATAGTTGATTTTAGGTTTAAAGTCTTTTCGACTATAACTGACATCTTGAAAGAATGCACGGCATTCATTGGTCTTCTTGAGGTGTTCCACATCCTTGAATCTATCTTCATCAAAAGCCCTTTTCTTAGCCCTGAAAACCTTCTTCTCATATCTTCGGGCCTTATGATACTCCTCCAACAAATCCCTAGTAACATGCTGCAAAGATCTTTTATATGCAGTAAGTTTTTGCTCATTTTCATCTTTACATTCTTCATTAAACCAATCTTTACTTTTCTCCTTAGCCTTATGGCCTAAAATTTCAGTTGCTGTATCAGAAATGGCCCTTTTAAATTGGCACCATAGTTCTTCAAGAACGGCCACATTGGAGATATCCAATTTCACTTCCAAAATTCTCCTTTCTAAAGTCTCTATATAGTTATTGATCGCTGTTTCTTCTTTAAGTTTGTTACAATCAAATCTGTTTATCTTTTTACTTCGTTCTTTACTAGTATTGGAGACTTTACCTCTTAGCTTAGCTAACACTAAATATTGATCACTGTCAATATTAGCTCCTGAAAAAGCCTAACTAAACTGAAAAACTAAGAAAGCAGTTCACTCTTTGTTCTTTTTGTCGTGTCAGCTGTAAAACAATAGATGAGTTCCCTTGTCTAGGGAACCTTGCCCAGTCCACCTCATCTCCTGGACCGCAGCAACATCCACCTTGTATCTATCGAGTTGCTTTATAAGCTCCTGCAGGGCTCTAGCACGATAAGAGAAAACGCACATTCCAAGAACCAAAAATAAAGGTTTGGTTTGTTTCTCGCTCAACGGTCATTTTTTGCACACGAGGGATAATTAGACCGAGACCTACGGTTTAAAGTGGATTCCAAACCACTACAAACATCCATGCCCAAGGTGGGATTGGAACCCACGAACTGTTGAACCGAAGGCAAGAGCGCTAACCATTCGGCTGCCAGCTCGGCGAACAAAACATCAAGTCCTTATACCTTTTCCGAGTTCGTCTACGAATTAGGCATCGGTCAGTTTCCAGTACAGACTTCGAAATCGAAAATTTTTTCCGGGGTGAGGGGGTTAACCTCACGCCCAACCCCCAACCTGGAGGACCAGTCCGCTGATATAATCTCCAGGGGCAAGGTACCTGGCTATTCCCCCCAGGCACTGGGCACCTATTATTGTCGCCTTTTACAACACGCATAGGCTACGTTGGGAATATTCTTACCCCCAGTCACCACACGGCGCGAATAATATAATAAAATGTAATATATATATATATATATATATATATATATATATATATATATATATATATATATATATATATATTATTAATGTAATTATGTCATTAACATTTGCAAACAATATTTTTTATTAAATTAGGATAAATTATTTTATTACATCTTGTTAAATACAAAATTAAAAGATTTCACTGACCTTTTAATAGCAATATTTATAAGATTATATAGATGTTAAGATTTGTTTAAATATATAAATGAATGTTTCATTTTTCAAAATTATCGATTATATGATCAGTTTCTATGGTTTTGCAGTGTTTTATTGGAAAAACTTTCAATTCAGATTTGAAATTGTCATTCGTTAATATTTGGATCTCTGCCATAGAATTTCGATGATTAATAAATCGTTAAGTAGAATTAGTCACATTCGTTCAATAACAACAAAGAGTAAATAGTTCAGGAAAAAAGACCAATATAAATGCTTGTAGGAAATTACATGTTTTTTAATCTATTTATTTAGCTGGTTATAAGGAATTTTTAGAAAATCATAAAAGAAATTTTATTTTTTAATTTCTAAGGAAATCATTGAACAGTTTTATTCATAGTAACTGACACGATCAGAAAATAATATATATTAAATATAACATTTTATTTTTTTAAGTTATTAATTTAAATAATAGAACTAAATACGTTTCGAAAATAAATTCCTTTCTTTCAACAAAACATTCCGAATATCGGAAGCAAAAGTAAGTTCATGAATAAAAAAAACTGACATGTTTCAGTAACTTAAACATTACTTTGATGTTAAATAAAGTTTTTTTTAGGTATAAGAATTTGGACTCACATTAATATATTTAAATTACTCGAAAAAAAAACATTAATGGTCTCTGAATGTAAATTATTTTAAATTCTATTTTATAAATCGCTTTTAATATACATATTGACTTAAAAGTAAATATTTTAAAACTATCATTATTTTTTGTCAATTTCAGACACATCATTAGCTAATTCTGTTATTAGTAAGCAAATTATAACTTATAATTAATAATAAAATTAAGGAAATTACAACATCATCCATCATAATACTTTTAGAAATATCAAATGGATTCAACACAATTGGAATGAGAATCTTTTTTTTTAATTTTCTGAAAACACAAGGGGAGGCCTCGAAGACTAAAATTCAATCATGAAAATTTTGTCAGTTTAGTCGAAACATCTATACATTAGGAAGTATTTGGACTTAAGTATAATATATCTACAGAATGTTCACAAATATCAGTATTATATAAAAGTAATTCACTAGAGAAGAAGAATCTCACAATATGTGTAACATTTACATTTTTTCAGTGAAATTAAACAAATTTGAGGTTAATAGATGTTTTATTACAAATATAAATTAAAAATTTAGTTTTATTATAAAAATAAAAATGACAAAAATGTTGACTAATAATACTGTTGGAGAACGTGTTCTGCTATAAATATTATCTGTTATTATTATAATTTAAAAAAAACTAAGCAAATGTCATTAATTTTAGAGCGTAACAACCCATGTACACGTTTTTATGCATTCGTAGGGATCGGTAAAACAGTTCATAAAATAAAAATAATGCATTAAATTAATAGCTTATCTTTTTTACAAATCTAATTTTTCTTTAAAAGTAAAATATTTAAAAAATGATTTAGAATGCACTGTAGGAAACATATGCAAAATAAGATTCTTACTAAGAATCAATACTTACTTTCAATTTATTGATGAAAAATCAGCAAACGTAATCTCATTTAACTTTTTCTGTTTAAGAAATACATTTTCCCAGCTTTATAATGTATAAAAGCATTTTTCGCTGTTTTTCTCTCAAAAAAGTATTTTAATCCTATTATCCATTCAGCTGCTTCTTGTGCAGATGGTCTTTACGATACATCCTTTTCTTCTTATTCGATATCTGAAAGTTCTTTTTTGTTCTCATTCTTTATATTGTCAATTATTTCATCATCCGATATTTCTTCGGTGCATATCACACAAGTGAGCCTATATCCAAAACATCCTCGAAAGAAGTTTTAGTCAGCACAAAGGGGTTCTTTAATTAGAATGCGCATTATTATGCTTTCAAATATCGTCATTAGTATTTACAACTAATCTTGTGTTTTGAGTTACTTCAATTTGTATAACATTGTTAAGGGGTTTGTCATATAGCTTTGGACTTGGATAATATGTATATTAAAGCTTCCATCACTTTATGCTTACTTTTTCTTTAAGAAAAATTAAATATTTAGCTTTTTATAATTAATTTTGAATTTTATTTGTTTTCGAAGGTAAATACTTCAGTTTACTTCTCTTGAATTATACTAATTCCCCCTCCCCCGTCTTTTAAATTTCAACATTGTATTTTAGATCTAAGAAGTTAATTAGAAATTATTTTCTTATAAGTTATTATTTTCAAGTGTTGAAAAACATTTCTTTTATTATTATTATGTGTTTCATTTTATTGATATCGTAACAATTTTCTCTTTCATTTTTGACATAATCGTAACAACAAAGTCATAAAAAATATATTTTTGTATTCAACTTTACCAATATCAGTTTCAAATCAAAAGAATATGTATTTTTAGTGAATATGTGTTTAAAAAATTAAGAGAAAAGTTTTATTTCTGATTTTGAACTAAATAAGAGTATAGACTGTTTTATTTATAAAAGTAAAAAAGCTCATTTAAACATTTCCTAATAATATTTCATCATGCATCTTAACAAACTGTTATTGATATTATTCATCAAGTTATCAAACAAAAATTAATCAAGAAATATTTAAATCTAAAACATTACTTCTGCTGCATGTAAACATTAAATTGCAAAGTAAACTCATTCAGGAAAATCAAATAGTATAATTTGTCCAACTGTTTTGTTTTTATGAACACTGACTGTTGTTTCAAGAGAATTGTTTGTATTTATTCATTCAATTTAGTAAAATATGACATGATTACAAAGCAAGAACATCGTTCTCCACTTTGGTAAATGGACATATTCTGAGTTTTTGTTCAACTATATCGTGATATAATTTAGTCAAAAATCTATATTTATAGCTTAATCTAGTATCAGTTTTGATGTCCACTTAGTTTTCATGAGCCATTTTTCGGAATCTTTTGAATCAGTGTAAATTTGTTTGCTTAAAGATTAAAACAATTTTGCAAAGCAAGAGTGTAATAACCTTGGCGTTCAATAACTAAATGGCTTTCTTTTGGATCAAAACAAATAAAATGTTTAGACAGAGCGGCAGAAGCATTTCAACAAATGATATGTATTAAAACTTTAGTTAGATTATGAAGGCTGTAAAATTATATTGAATCTTATACATTCACATAACAATATTTGAGGGTTATAAATTATTTTCTATGTCAATATCTACAATATAGTTAACGAAATGTATGTCGATGCATTTTCGTTTAATAAAAGTAGAAAATGATCTATTCTTCTTTCATGTAAAAATATTTTATCAAACTATAATTTAAGAACAAAGATCAAACGGTTGAAATAATAAGCCATGTTCATTTTAAGTTTATTTGAAAGATAAAGTTGTTAATCATATATCATAAAAGGAAATTTCCTTCATCAAAGAATTTAAGAGTAGATTATTCAGTGAATTAAATGTATGTTGTGGCTTATCATTTCTTGTTGACAGTAACATCAAACCAGGCATATGAGCCTGAACGCCTTCAAACAATAGAGTACAGCCTCAGGGCTCGAAAATAGATGGCATTTATTTAAACTGATGCTGTCCAAAATGTGGGTAGGAACAGCTTGAGTCGCATTGCGTTTCGGACACAGAGCATAAACTTTGTGACCCGTCTCATGACGTTGTACACGAGTGTGTCCGCTTGGAAATCTCGCGAGAGTTGTTTGATTGAGCCTGCTGCCAACCCCAATCAGAACAGCACCAGAGCGATTTTTTGCATGTCATTCATTCACAGGGGCTCTCCTCCAAGAAGAACAGATATCTTGTGTGGTGAATTAAATAAAAAAATATAGTGGTAGAGAAAACTAATGCTTTGCAACATTTGAGAAAGTATTCGATTTCAAAAGTTCAGTTTCCCGCAATTAGAACATGGAAAATGAAGAGGTGCAATTTCCGAGCCATCTGATTGTGGCAACGATGCCCTTGCAGAATGTCATTGAATTCTACGAAGAAAAAAGTGGTAATATCGTACTTACTGGTGGTGTGGAAGTAATACTTCTGAATATACTTTCAGAAACATTGCGATTCCAATATAATATGACTGTTCCTTCAGATAAGGAGTGGGGACGACTGAAAGAGGATGGCACCTGGAGTGGACTCATTGGTATGATCAACAGAAGCGAAGCTGACATAGGTGTTGCTATGATAAGCAAAGACGAAGACAGAGAACAAGTTGTTGATTTCAGTGTCCCGTATGCCTACAATGAGATAACGTTTGTCACCCATCTACCTGGAACAATGAATCGAACTTTCGCTTTCTTGCAACCTTTTGACCTTAACACTTGGATATGCTTGGCTGTAGCGATTTTTATGGTATCACTCGTATTTCACTATGTGTACAAAATAGGACGAAATCTCTTGGATATCTTTACCGAAGTATTTTCCAGCACAGTCCACCAAGCGATGAATTTCGAGATCTTACATGGTAGGTTCTTCGCGGGAATATGGTGGATGTCAGCCAATGTGCTCTCTTTCAGCTACACTGGGTTGCTGTTTTCTTTTCTGGCTATACCGCTGCAAGAAACGCCAATCAGGACTTTTCAGGAAATGGCGACTGCGATTCAGGCTGGAAGATACAAATGCTTCATCAACAAAGGTACGATGATAACACGGGTTTTCCTCAGCAGTGGCAGAGAAGACTTGATGGCTATTGGTTCAGCTATGGAACAAAATGATTGGTTCGTGCCTGTAACAGAGTACCTAAGTGAAAAGAGGTTTGATGGTAAAACAGCTTTCATTGGCCCAAGATCATTGTTTTACTACAGATTCGGAAAAGCTCCATTCACTACGAAATTCATTCCCGAAGAGGTTGGTTTCACCATAGATTTAGGAATAGTAATGAGGAAGAATTTTTGCTGCAAGGAAATGATTGATAAAGCAATCAAGAGAATAACATTTAATGGTATCTTTCAAAAAATCACCAATGACCAATTATTTAAGACGAGATTATTAGATTCCATGAACAAAACCACGGAAACACGAAATCACAAACTTTCTGTGAACGATGTCATAGGAGTTTTTATTTTGTTTTCATTGGGATTGTCTCTATCATTATTAATATTTTTGATTGAGATTATTTGGATTAAGTTACATAAGAAAACTTGATTTTGAAGTGTTCACAGTTATTCTGAACTTTTCTATGCTATATATTTAAAATTTAGATCATGATAAATAAAAATATCCCGAAATAAAATGATTCCTTTATAATAAATATTTCACAAGCATTTATCTGTTGTTAGCAGTTAGAATGGCAATATTTTTAACTGTTAAAGCAGGTAAAAATGGAAAAATGTTAGGGAAATATTTAACGTAAAGATACACATTGCTTTTAAAGTCTTTGAAATATCAATACCGTCAAAACTTATAAAATTAAAATTTCTATGATTTAACCTAATTCTATACTTTGTTGTTAGTAAACAATTCTGTAAATACAAAGTTGAAAAAAAAAATCAAAATTTTCTAGTAACTGAAATTTACTAACTTTTATTTTTTCAAGGTTAAAGTGCATTTCTGTCAAGAAAATGGACATAATTCACATTTTGGACTTATTTTATTAGTTTTTGGAAAATACATACCATGGTAATTGATTCTGAAATATTTTATGATTTTTCGATTCATATATAAGAAAATATAAAGAAGGTTTTATTATTCGATAAAGAAGATTTTTTGGATTCATTTACTATTATTCAATGATTTTAATGATTTATGATTCCATTGTAATTGATTGTTTAATATACAAATCGCTTAGTTTACTAATTTTATGTACTTTCTACTTAAAAAATGAAAAGAATCAGAATAATTAAGTAAACATTGGGAATTAAAAGAAATAAGAGTTTTTAATGTTTCACTTTTCTTAATGCTCAATTGTTAAGGTAAATGTTTTGTAATTGCTTGGCTTTTTTTTCTTGCAATATGTTGTTGTTGTTACTAATGACACTTGGACAAGCCAAGCTCGCTATGCCTTGGCTATGCGAATTTAAGTCGATTGGGAGCGTCTTTCGTTTTAATCAGATCATCATGAAGGTGAAAGTATATAGTATGTATATATATATATATATATATATATATATATATATATATATATATTTTCAATACCTCATAATCCCTCTTAAGTTATTTCAGTTTAATACATTCTGTAAAATGATATGAACTGATAAAAATAAATCAGTGTTCTAACAGTAATTGAAATGCAAAGAATAAATATAGTTAGTCAAACATATGCACTATGTATGTGAGTGGTTAAATAAGATAGTGTTTTTGAATTGAAAACATGCTATCTACAACTCAATAGCTTCAAAATTTTAGAAAAGTTCATGAATTTTATTTTTATTAATAAATATTATATAATATGAAAATATATTGAAAATCTCTTCGACAAACACAGGCCATTGTATTATCGTAATAAGTTTTTTAAATATCAGATAAAATACACATATTTTTTCATATATAAATACCATATATTTTTGTTTTTCTTTGATATGTTCATTTTTGACAGTGTGTAATTTGAAGTCCTTAAAAAACTTCATTTTGTTGTCTCCGAATTTTCTTGTTCCGTTAACCTTTGCAAAATACCTTTGTTGCCATCCAGCAAAACGTAATCTCCTAGAGAATGTAAGTCATCTTAATTAATGTCAAAAAATAGCATGAAAACATTCAATCATTAAACATATGTAATTGAAAATTGCAATAAATACAATACCAAAAACTATATATTGCAGGAAATTTAACCAGCCCAAAAGCAGCTAACGAGAGACATGACTGTATAGATACATGTTGTGTCAAATATATATATATATGTAAACGAGCAACAGTTGTTTTTCACTTTACAGTGATTAATACGTTATTTTATAGTAATGATGAGTTATTATGTAAATAATAACAAATTATTCTGTACAGTTATTCAATAACTTTTTTTTATTATGTATACATAACGGTATAATGTCCTTCTTTAATATCTGTAAACTTTGACTATAACATTTTTAATATTCAAAATTAATTTTATAATGATTATTTAACTATTAATTACTTTGAGGTCCTATATTTTATAAGTACTTATAAATAATAATTCACTACTAAACTATTTAATTAAATATTTTAGTGAGATACATTTGCACAATTGAATGGACAAACTAATAAATCAATGTACTATACAGTTGTGAAATGATTACATAATGAGTGCTATATTTTAGAGTAAATCTTTAGCAATAATTTCGCTGCAATCAATTATTATTATTTGAAAAGCTGAGTAATGTTTATTTACAAATTTGAATACAATATAACAAATAGCAGTATTATGTTTATAAAATGTATGCTGGTACATATTCAATGAGTATTGCATCATCATCAACTTTCATAGTTTTGTTGCAAGAAAACAAATAGGGATCGTATATTATATAATTATTTTCATAGGAAAAAGTCCTTTGAACTCAAGCGGTTTATTCTCTAATGTATTCATTACAAGACGAAAGAAGTTTCATTTTCATAAGAATGTTAGAACAAACAGGAGTTATACATTCACTTAGACAAAATTTAAAAAAAATGTCAAAAGTAAAATAGCCAGTAATGTTTATAATTATATAATAAAAAATGAAATGTGTGACCACAACAACATATTTTACAACTCATTTCATTGGCTTTATTTCCACTGGTTTTGGTACTCTTTTGAACTACTCTAGTTTCACAAATTCTTTGTCTTTATGGCTAAAGGGAAACAATATGATGTAAAACACCCAAAGATCGAAGATTGTCTTAACTCCAAAAAAGTTAGTCTTCATGAATTTAAAGCAGGGATTGATGAGAAGACTTAACTTGCCCCTCTTAGACATTTCTCATTTGAAAAATATTGCAATCCTGACCTATTTTACAAGTCTCCATCGCTATTAAAAGGGTGAGCTATCAGAGTGGTTCTTAGGCTGGATCGAGGGATGAACCTCCCCCCTCTCACCTTTCGCAGCCAGGCCATCGCGGACTTCATGCTTCATAAGCATGTAATATCATGATGATGATTTACCTGCTTATGAAAATATATATATGAATCATTGCAATAAATGAATCACTGTGACAGCTAATTCATCCAATAGAACAATCTAATAAGTAAAATATGTCTTATATTTTACTTAGAAAAAAATAAACGGCTTCTTGTCAATTGTTTATTTTACAAAGAAGATAATTTTTCAGACACCTCAAAATTGTAAGTAATTTACTGAGAGTGATTACAAGTTAAGCGTAAAGTGAGAATATATTGTAAAAGTTCTTTTAACGCTATTGGAATGTGTCGCAGATGCCAAATAAATATGAGAAGAATGTTACCAGTTTGGAATTGCCTCGTTGCCCCATGCAAGCCAGCGATGCACGGCAATCCGTACTCTCTGCTCACCACCGCCCCTGGAGAGGAAATCAAAAATTGAGTGTCTTCATGAATACCGAGAGAAAAAGAACGAATTATAAATACAATTTCAAAAGCATTTTTAAATCATCCATTTATGATGGATAAATATTTATAAATATATCTAACTTTCTTATCCTAAAATTTCAGATTGGATAACAACTTACTTTAATGTATTCTTTATTATAAAAAATTGTTGCAAATATATCAATATTTAACATATTAGAGACAATTTTTTATAACAAAGAACATATTTAATGAGAATACATATATAAAAATGAGGAGTAAATAAGAAGAGTAGGTACTGGTTTTTAAAAATTTTTCATTATAGTGGCTGATATTGATGATAAATTATTTCGACTTCCGCTTGCTCTTATAATGAAAAGCTGTCGTTTTTGCATAAGTTCCTAATAATGTTTTTATACTTGCTTAAAATAATGGCGTCAAATCATCAAATAATCACTAACCGCAATTTTATCTATGCGTCGAATGACACGCATTATGTGAATATCAAATTACCATTACATAATATAATTGAAATAAATTGTGATAGTAAATGATTACTTTTCAGAATCATATTAATAATTATTTTAATGCACACAAATCAAAAATATTTCGTTAATACATGAAAAGTGTCTATATTTACCCTTAAGCATCAGAATCATAAAGAGACATGATAGCTGTAAAAGCGAATAATTAAATAACTTCTGTTTAAATTTAAAAATTTCAATTACTATTTGAAAAAAATGGGGTTTGATAAATTTATTCATGTAATGAAACAAATTTTCAGTTGTTCTGCCTATAAAGTGTCTTTCCGCTACTAAGCAATAAAAATAGGACTACTCATAAAAATAGTAATTAACATGTTTCAGATTAAAGAAAAAGTTCAATACTGAATATTTCTAAGTAAAAAGCAATTATAAAATCTTATAAACTTATATTATCACATTTTATAACAGAATAATTTGAAGTATTAATTAATCCAGTTATATGTGTGTACAAAAATAAAAAAATCATTATTTTCATAATCTTTATTAAAAAAAAGAATTTTTACTTTACGCGGTAAAGCAGCTATATTCCTTTTCGTTTTATTAAGGTAATTTAGCTTAAATTTGACTAATTCTAGAAATTTTCATAGAAACTTAAGTTTGATAATCGATTGCGTTGGTAATTTCTTTAAGAACTGGATAAATAAAAAATGAAACGCGTATAAATGTCAATTATGTATGTATGTATGTATATATATATATATATATATATATTTAGTTGTGTATGCATATTAATATAAACATAATAATAATAATAATAATAATAATAACGATACAAAATATATAGTGTGTAACAAAAAGTAATTATATAAAATAATAAATATTTAACCGCCGATTATTTTAGATGAGAAACTGAGTACTGTACCGTGTGATATGAGACCACCAATTTCTGTTACGACGCCAGCAAGGATGGGGAAGTAGGGTGACCAACCGATGTCTGTACTATAAGTGATGAGGATTTCGCCAGGCTGAAAATTCAGCAATTGCTTATAATTATTATATTAGTGAGGATAACTCAAAATTATTAGATACAGAAATTTAAATATATGTACAAATAAAAATGTTGTAAAAAATAATTGAATTTTTTTTTTTTTTAAATTTCGATAATATTAAAATTATTTGTAGATCAGCAGTTACTGTTTCTACTGTAACAGTAAAAAAGTATGAACGTTTTACCTGAATAAACTTTGTAGAAAAAATATATATGTCATTATTACCAACTTTGTTTCGTAAAATTATTTCTAATCTGATAGATTTATTTTGATTGAATAATTTTCGATGTTTTAACAAATTAAAAATATTTGAATACATCATTTTTATCATTACAATTTGAATTTTTATATTGGAAAAATTTTCTTGATTGTTTTAAATGCACATTTATTTCTTTTTAAAAAAATTTTTAATTTTAAACATCTGAAGTTCTTTTAATCACATTGGTATTATGTGATAGCTTAAATACAATAAAAAAAACAATGGCTCGAACTTGTACAGCGAATGAGTAATGAACGAGCAACAAAGAAAATATATACAGGAAAACTGGAAGATGAAAGAAAGGTTGGATGTCCCAGGAAGAGATTGTTGGATGAGGTGGAAGATGAGTTGAAAAAGATGAAGGTCAAAAATTGGAAGACAAAAGTCAAGGATCGGAAAAAGTGGAGCTGTTTGGCGAAGTAGCCCGAAATCCTACTTCACCAAGCAGCTGAAGTATCATGGATTGTACTGCAGAGAAGTGCTAGTAATAGATAGTTTAAAGTCAGAATAAAGATGATGTCAAAATTTCTGGAAGTGCCAACTGATTTTTTCCAACGGCGGGCACTTGGGTGACGGTCCCTATGGCACAACAAGGCCAGTAACTGCTACTCATTTGTCGTTATCCACTGGGCACCTGTGAACCAAGTCACGGAGGCGAGTAGCGTTGTCCGAGCCATATCACCACAAACCCGTTTATATTGTAGGCCACATTCATACATCATCACAGAAGAAAGGACAGAGAAACACAGAGAGAACAGAGAAAGAAAGTAACATCCATTCCCGAACCGGGATTAGAACCTGGGGACCACAACTCAGGAGTCAGGAACGCAGAAATGTATTTTATTTATGTATTTGTACACATCATTCATAAAATATTTTTTTAAAAACACGTTATTTCTTTGCTTAAGCTTCAATCCAAATTGCAAATTTATTTGTATTACTAACAGACAATTTGCTTCTTCAGTTTGAATATCTTTTTTATCATCTGATGCCTCGACCATTTCACGAAAAGATGGATTGGGACCTGTTTCTTGGGGACTCAGGTCACATGATTAAGCAGCGCAGAATTGCTTCATTTGAGGATTTGTAAGAACATTGCTTATAGAAGGATAGTGCCTGACCTTGGTAATTAAAGGGCTGGATTACGACTACAATAGTCGGTGGCCTGATTGTTTATGGCGTCGTTCTCACTATCGGAAAGTAGTGAGTTCAAGTCCCAACTTAATAAAATATCCATCGGTTCCACAAAAGGTGTCTGGGGCAAGTTAAATAGGTCGTGGTTGCAATGTCGTCAAAGAGAACTGCTGGGGGTATCTGCTTGATTCCTGCATATAAATGACCAAAACTCCCATCCGGCTGCTTTCTAATTGTTAGAGCCCAATTCTGGGCTGTGTGCAGGAAAGTTCAACAACACAACTACAGTATTCGACAAGTTTGACTAAATCCAGGAAAAAAATTCTTCATAATCTCTATGCAGTGAAGAAAGCCCAATCATTCAACCAACTGTATTTCAGAAGCCCATTGATAAGGGTCATACAACTTTCTGACTCTACCCTATCGTTAATGTTATTATTCTATCTCTTCATCGTTCAAACACGAGTCTAACTTATTTTGATATTTAATAGTTCATTGTTAAAAACAAAAGTGTGTCTGAAATTTTTAGACACTCTGATTCAGGAAATAAATTTATGTGTTTTCCTCTTAGACTACTGGATTAGTCTGAAGTGTCATACAACCATCACAAGCATTAGATTTTATTCATCAATTTTAACAAAAGAGAAGAAAAACAAAAGTAATGAACATAAATATTTGCTCATCAGTATTATTTCTATTTTCTTATGAAAAATAAAGGATTTAAAATTATCTTTGCAGGCGATAAAACTGTGTTAAATTATGTTTCATATATGTGATATTAACAGACAGCAATATTAATAACTATATTTTAATTGTGATTTAATACATGAGATAACTTCATCTCCATGGCTTCATAAAATTAGTGTTTTTTGTTGTTTTCTTTATAAAACGAGGAATTTTTCATAGTTTCAATTTCGATAACGCTCTAACTTTTTCTATATTTAGATTGAAGGATTTAGACATATTATTAGTTAAGAATATTTTGCATTTTATTCTAGGAATTAATTCATGTTTTTTTGTAGTATTATTTATTGCCAAGAAACAAGAAGTGGTTACAATTATTGTGTATTAAATAAATGTCTATGATCCTTATAAACATTAGAGAGCATGTTAACATCGTCTTAAAACGTATCAAAATATAAGTACTTTATATAAAAAGCGAAATCTTTCATGTTGTTATTTATAATTTCTTCAAATATTTCCGCCAAAAAATGCCGCCAAATATTACAATTAAATGACTGTATTAGCTGTTTTATAAATCTAACCTTTGTATTTTTTATTTCAAGTTCATGAAAATTTTAAAATTACATTTATGCTTTCTGTAACTGCTATGGTATAAAAGTAGGAGAATTTGAATTGCAATTAAAGTTTTAATCTATATTTGTTACCATAAAAATATTAATTAACTACTCTGTTTTCTCTTTCCTCATGTTGAAAAGAGTGATTAAAATTAGGAACTAGTTTGCTAATATTATTCGGAGTTGCATACATTGAGGACGAAGACTTGGTGCTTAGCGATAACATTTAGTGACGTATTGTTTGGGTGGATTTTTGGTTTGGTTTGTCGCTTAACATCTTAATTCTTTTTTTCGCATGAGGTCTAATTAGACTGGGACTTACAGTTTAATGTAAGCTAAAAACATCCAAACACGAAACTGAATTCGAACCACGAACTGTTGAATTAATGGCCATTTGGCTGCTAGTTTGGATATTTTTTATCGGTAAATAGGGTCGGAGGAAAAAAAATCTAACTATCTTTTCGGTGTGCTGTTTTCTGGGGAGAATATTTTAATCAAGCGACTCACACAATAATTCAAAAGCTATATAATTTATCATGGAATAATAAGAAGAATACTTGAACATGTATTTTTCACATTATTTCATAATTTAAAAGCATGTGAAATCTTTAATTATAAATGGTCAATAAATTAAGCAAAGTAGTTAACCCAGTAGACTTAAAATATGTAAAAATCAAAAATTAACAAACTGAAGATTAAATTTTGCTTACATACCAAATTTTATTATTTACTATTTATTAGAATTTGTATTTAATACTATTTATAATTATTTATTAGTATTTGCAAACTATGAACGAAATTAAACTTTTTTTACAAATAAAGCTTAAATTCAGAAATTTTAAGTAAAAAAAGTTTTTTTTTAACATTTTCATTTTAAATGTTCGTTAGTTTAATAGTTTTAAATTTAGAATTTGATATAAGCAATATCGCATTAAAATATGAGCATGAAACTAATGCAAAATTTTTAAAATATTAAAATCCTGATAGATATATAAAGCAAAGTTTTATTACCTGCAGATGTGCTGCTTCTTCCAAAGTGAGAGCCACTCTCGCGAATGCCTTGGCCACTCCTCTACTGACTGGGGTGCCTAAGACACACGAAAAACATAGTTGAACATTGCAAGAGGAAGAAGCACTCAATATCTGTTTCAACATCGTTCTCCATATTCATCAAAATATAAGATTTTACAAAAAAAATAAATAAATAAATAAATAAAATAAAAAAAATCACAATAGTTAGTAATACATGTAGTTTCTTAAAAAAAATGTAATTCAATCCTGTAAAAATTCCCACTATTTATCCACGAAAGGGCTTCCACCTCAATTTAAAAAAATCACATTTCTATTATTTTGCCTTAAAATGCTACAGCTACAATTCAATGTATTTTAAAACCGACTTTTTCCGGAATGAATATTTATATATTTTTTAAAAGCGATAAAATTCTGCATAAAAATAAAAAATATACATATTTTCTTTACCTTTCATTGAGAAACTTTCATCATTTCTTGAAATAATAATTGTTTCTTCCACATTAATCTGAAATAGATGTAAGATATTTATTTATGTAATAAAATTTTCAAAACTATTGAAAATTAATCTAAAGTAAAAAATTTTTAATCTTATGCCTGGAATTTTAAAATTCGATTAAGAAGTTCAAAAATATTAACTTTGTTATGACTTACAAAGTCACAGGCCAGTCATTTACCGATCCTACATGAGTGACGCTGTGTTTATAAATTTAAAAACATCACTACAAAATAACAATGACATACATAACTGTGTGGGGAGACCCTGGACTGTACCTTAGGGTTAATGGGTACCGTCTCCCCAACACCTAGTATGCTCCACACCTCTACGAGGTCCGTGAGGGCGCCATCATCGTGGCATTTAACAAGGCAAAGAAATTGTGCTTACAAATTGGTAGCAAGAAGTTACAAAACATTTTAAGGGGCTTTAAGCCCTGTTGAACATCAGGCAAAAGCATTAAATATTTTCTCTGAGTTAAAAATAAAATATAACATGACATATACAACAAACAATGGAGAAACAATTTTCAATCAATGAAAAGACAATTAACAATTTCTAGGGTAATTATGGCAATAAAAACATTATATACATTGAAAGCAAGATTATAAATAGTATGAACACTTAATTATGAAAAGGAAAAAAAATGGCATGATACGAAAGTTGATAACTAAATACAGGCAGGCAGCTTATACAAGTTTAATAAGCACCTTAGCTTTTAAAAGCATTTTAGGCTCAAAATAAATTATTTAAAAGGTTTCTAAGGTACTAAAAGGGAATAGGATTCAAAAAGTTTTTAAAGTTCTAAAGCGGGCTCATAATGTTCGAAAAGTCCAAACAATTCGGAACATATAGTTCATAAATTTCATTAAGTTCATAAAAAAAATTTATACACCATTATTAATTGTGGAAGAAAGTTAACTTTAAGAATAGTTTTCTGATTCGTCTGTGGAATCTTCTATATCGTCTGTGGAAGCGTGGCCTAAATCCTGACAAAGTTCTAATCCTCGTTTGTTGAGATGAATCATTAGCTTTGTGAGGAGTAATCTGTGGTGACGATCTTTCAAGCAAAATCTCAGGAACTCTATGTTGGTCTGTTGGGAGTTCTTCTTTAGGTGGTATTTCTCAGTCTCTGGGCACTCTAGGACATAATGGAAGGGATCCCCTTGGGCTCCACAGATACAGGTGGATGAAACTGCCTTTCCGAATCTTTGGAAGTACTGTGGAAATGGACCGTGAAATGTTAGCAGCTGGTTGAGGTATGGATTATATTACGTTAGCTTTCTAGAGACTTCTGAGAGTTGATGTTTGGCCATTCGACCTGTTGTTGCATTGTCCCACAGAGACTGCCATTTCTGAAGTGTAAAGTGCTTCAGTTGTTTGATAAGTGAAGATCTTGGATATGGAATCACTAATGCTTCGGATTCATCAATTTTTGTGGCTTCCTTTGCAGCGATGTCTGCGCACTCATTTCCAACATCACCTTGATGCGCTTTAATCCAGCTTAGATTGATGTGCGAAGTTGCAGCTGCTAGTTTTTCCTGTATGGCATGTATTATTGGTGATGTGTGAAGTGGGTTAAGTAACGCATGCAAAGTTGATGAGCTATCAGACCAAATGGTTACAGATCTGAGGCCTTGTGCATCAATGATGTTGATAGCTTCAAAAATGGCTATGGCCTCTGCCTGAAAGACTGAGTTCTTATTCCTCAGCTTAATTTTGTATTCTTGAAGTTGTTTGTCTTCATGATAAATTATTAGGGCTGCACCTGTTTTTCCGTCAATATGTGATCCATCCGTATAGATATTGTAAGGTGTGATTAATTTGATTTGACCTTTTGCTGGCGAGGAGGGTTTGGAGGGCAGATTGTGGATGTGTATCCCCTTAAGTCTTAACGATGGATGGACACAGTCTTTATGCACAGGATATTCATAGTCAGAAGCACTGAGGGTTTGGTCTCCCAGCACAGTAGTTTCCTGCAGTTGCAGTACCCTAGTTTTGTGTGCTAGCTGGATGCAAGTAAGATGAAGTAGTGGCAGGCCTGCCAGTGTGTTGAGGGCAATTGTGGACGTGGTCCTGAAGCTTCTCGTGATTAATAATGTAAAGTAGCGCTGTAGGCTGTCTAATTGCCGCTGCTTCCTAACAGTCATGGGTAGAATCCACAAGGATGAGTCATAATTAACCATTTTCTCCATGACAGAAAGATAAATTACTTTAATAATTTTACTTTTTATGCCCCAATCTCTTACGATCATTGTGCGGAATCACTGGACTATTAGTATCATCTTTGTCTTTAACTGCCTGATATGTTGTAGGAAAGATATTTTGCAATCTATTGTTACTCTAAGATATTTTATCGTTTTAGTATGCTTTAGGCAATTATTTTCTAAGGTTATTCTGGGATTTGATTTTAAATGCTTTCTTTTCTGGTGCAGGATAAGGATTTGCGATTTAAGATGAGAAATTGTGAGCTTTAAGTTTCTACAGTATTTTGAAAAATGTTGCAAAGATTCATTACAATGTGATTGCAGAGACGCTTTTGTATTACCATCAACTACTAATAATGTGTCGTATAACAATGACAGTAATGCCCCTAAAACACGGAGATTTCATGTCTCTTGTATCATCTTCCGCACAAAACGCTTTGATTCCCCCCCACCTTATATTTCTGTACTGTGAAATTTATAATGATGTGTACAGTTCACACAATCCATTTCGCTTACGTTTGCACACTGTGTCAATTGTGTTCTTACAAAATTGAATTACATTATTGACCTTTGAACATTCTCCTAAAGACAGATGTCCGTGGAACGTTATTTCAGATAGCTCCTACAACGAATAAACATGTAATAAGACTGTTTTGGGAATGATTTGATTTATTTGAAATGAACTGTTTTTTAGTGACATTTGTATTTTTTTATTTAAAATGTTCTTTATTTGATTTTAATAAAACGCACACATTTCGCTCATAACATAGTCTTTCCTTAATATTCGATTTAAACCCCCTTTAACGAGAAAAGTTCAACGTGAATCATTTATACATAACGCGTTATACGAGGTTTACGACAATGCTCGTACAATGCGTTTTTTCCTATAACGCTTAACTAATATACCGTGTATAGGGGGAATTCTTGCCAAGCTCTCTCATAAATTTTATTGCAAATATGAAGATATATTTGTAGTATTATTATTTTAATATTTTTCGTTAATGTTTATTTTATTCTATCTTAATATAATGACAGCTTTGAAGAAAAAAACTTTTAATATTTTTAAATTAATAAAAATTGTAATTATTAAAATCTTAACATAAAAGAAAACTTTTTTTATATAACATTATATATCTATTGTTATAACATAATATCAATTCTTTAAACTTACATAACTTCTCGTTTTAAGCATTTTCATTTAGTTTTTAAGAATTCCAACAAGAGTGTGAAATTGAATACTTATTATAATTTTCAAATTTAGAAAATTGGTTAAAATATTTTCTCATGAAATATTTCTAGCTAATTATTTGCAAAATCGATTTTAATGGGTAAAAAAATAAATTTTTTAAAATTAAAAACTGATTCAAATTACAAGTAATTGTACATTGAATCAGGATGTACGAGTAATTTAAAGGAAAGCTGTTTCTATTTTGAATAAAATATACATCTAGGAGCAGCTGATTGGACAGTTTGAAATAATAATGCCATCTGAATAACAGTTTATGAGGAAAATTATATCATCAAATTGATTTATATTACTCAATAATGAAAGCTAAATTTTGGTTTGTAACTCAACAATCACATTTGAAACCCGAAGTGAGAATTTGGAGTAGATCTTATGCCCTTGTAGAAAGCAAATACACTATTTTTTATTAAATTATCTCAGTTTTATCTTTTAAAATTAAGGTTACAACGAATGTACTTAATAAAATACTGTAGAACTCCAATTATCCGAATCGTTTTCAGAGTTCCAGAAAAATAAATTAGACCTAAGAAAAGAAGTAAAAGGAGAAGAATGAAAAAACTCCAGAAAGGAAAAGGTAAGAGAAAGGAGAAAATGAGAAAGAGACACACACACACTCATGTCACTTGAGGAATTCAAAAACTTTCCTTTGAAAATTTCCGGATGCTCAGAAGATAGTGTTGAAGATATAGGAGAATGGATCATGAGTTAGATTCCAGATATTCAACTGCAAATGATGGTCAACTTATTGAAAGTGTCGAGGACCTTGATGTCCAAATTGAAACAAACACGGGACCATCGGTTAGTACAGCATTTGCCGGTTTTGAAATTGCTTTGAAGCGGCGTGAACCAGAGTGTGACAAAATGCAAATTCTCACTTCAAAATGGATGCATGACTTGGCTTTCAGAAAGGCAGTGAAACAGATTCCTTTGGCAGGTATGTTCAGCAAGCAACGACTTTCATTTACAGCACTGTACTGTATTAATGTACAGCACCTGTCAGTACCTTAATATGTAAAAGTTTTGCATTTTCATTTAATTTTTTAAAAATATAGCTTCTCCTATTTTTTTCAAAGTAAAATTATTAATGAAAGTAAACATTTTTTTCGATAAAATCCAATTATCCGAATGGGGTCCGGTTCCAACTGTTTCGGATAATTGGAGTTCTGCTGTGTTTTCCAAAGTATAATCAGGTCAGAGTTAATATATTTTTTAATAACGGAATGTATTTACAAAAAGAAATCATGCATACAAAATCAACTTAAATTTTCAAATATTATACTTTCGGAATATTTTATGACATTAATTTAACAGTATCACAGTGTTAGTGAAGTATCACAAAAAATTATGGATCTGTGTTAAACCATTTACACTTTTAATAATGTTCGTTGTGAAACAAAATGATCTTACCGGCTTTGGAAATCCTTTCATAATTTCCGGAAACAAATACTTATCCATGATGGGGTAATGGCGGCGCCTATGGTTTGCCCTGTTTGAAATAAACATGTGAAAGTGTTATTAATATATATATATATATATATATATATATATATATATATATATATATATATATATATATATATATATATATATATATATATATATATATATATATATATATATATATATATATATATATATATATATATATATATATATATATATATATATATATATATATATATATATATATATATATATATCATTTAAAGGATATAAATAAAAACTTTGTTTATTCGATAACTGAATAATCAGTTTTAAATTACGAGATTCACTCGCAATTTATGAGTGAAATAATATCTGTGATCATTAAAACATTTTTTAAAAACCTAAAAACAACCAAATGAGTTGTTTTTATCAAAAATTTGCTTTCCAGAAAATACATTGTGCCCGACTTAAAATTCGCAATTATACGCTTATAATTGGTACATCTAAGTTCAGTAGATATTGCGTGTTGCCCAAGAAGCAATACTATTTTAGTTTCTATTATTAACAGATGAAGAAGACATTTAAACATCATTAGATTATTTTCCAGCTGCAGATAATTGATTGCTGAAGCTCTGTTGCAAAATATTTTAATATTCATCCCTAAACTGCGTGTTGAAGAAAGACTTTGCATCCACTACGCCCCATGTTCACGCGTCACAAGAGAGGAAAACACCCACGCATGCAGAAGCGCAGCATTCATCTCTCGGTACTCAACAATGGGTGGGATCGACCCCCGAACCGCCGAGCCTCGGTCACCTGAATAGCTCTGGGTATTTAATTAAGATGGGTAAGATTCAAAAATAAATTATTTGCATTTTTTCTTAGGTTAAAATGTAACTTCAAATATTATCATTTTTGCAATTATTAAACAATGTGTTAACCAAATATTATAAAAGACCATACAAATATTTTTGATGCAAATATATACAATATTAGATATATATGAGATTAGGCAACTTTTAAATGTACTTTGATATAATTTTCGGTGATCGAGTAATCAATAATTCTTTTATTTCATCCAAATTCAAGAAGAAGAGAAGATCTTCGTCGGGAATTCTTCCTTCTCGGACCATCAGATGGGCCAAGTGTCGGTAGCCTCGCCTCCAGGCATGCAGGCCTTTGATCACAAGGGACTGCAAACGAGAGAAAAATGTCTATTTTTTTACACCTATTTATGTAACTTAGATGTTAAATTGTTTTTATCAATATATATATATATATATATATATATATATATATATATATATATATATATATATATATATATATATATATACATACATATATATATATATATATATACATATATATATATATATATATATATATATATATATATATATATATATATATACATATATATATATATATATATATATATATATATATATACATATATATATATATATATATATATATATATATATATATATATATATATATATATATATATATATATATATATATATATATATATATATAATACATATATCTGTACAACTTTAACATAAATGTAAAATCAATTATAGCTTTGTTTTTTATTTAACGAATATTTCGCAGATAAGAATTTAACAAATTTAAGAAGACAAATCCATCTGAGATAGCTATAGAAAAACGAAGTGTCAGAGTTTGGATTTTTATTTCTGCTGATAAAATAAAATTTATTTTATATGCAAAAATGTCACGATTTTACTTCTCAAAATTTGAAAGTATGCAAGATAGCATTTAATAAACTTTATAATATCAGAAATGCGAATAAATCTTTAAATATTACTTTATTTAATATATATATATATATATATATATATATATATATATATATATATATATATATATATATATATATATATATATATATATATATATATATATATATATATATATATATATATATATATATATATATAGGTAAGTTAAATGTCTTAATAATGTTCAACGAATGTGTTGATAAATAAATACCCATTAAATTAGCTTTAGATTTATTCAAGTTTGGGAAAACTATATTTTTAAAATAACAAAAAAAAATTAAAAAATATTTTATAAAAAATATTTTTCACTGAAATCCTTTTCTATAGGTCGTGGATAATTGTCTTTCAATAGATAAAATAAAAAAATAACTTTATTTTGATTCATTTCATTACTATGCATGGATAGCATTTTTAAAATGTTTCGTTTTAGTTCCACGAATTTTCCCATAGTATTGTTATGCTTCATGAAAAAGAAAAGCATAAAAACTTACTTTTGAAGCTTCCCTGTTTTGTACACCTTTCCGACTTCGGGGAATAAGAAATTTCAATGCCAATCTGCAAACAGAGATTATTTTGGAATAAATTTCTCTCAAAATTATATATTGCTTTAAAATAATAACGTGTGTGTGTATGTATGAAGTTGGTTTTATATATTTGGCACACGAAGGCCAATTAAACCTGGATCCAGATTTTAAAGTGGATTCTAGACCAGTGTATGCATCTATGCATGATATGGAAATCGAATCCGTGAATAGTTGAACGGAAGGCCAGGTTCCGTATCTTAATGAAACTGCAGAAGGAGTTGGACTTGATACTAATAGCAAAATATTAGTAATAATGATATGTAGCTGATAAATATCATTTATGGTATAAGTCAATGGTTTGTTTCAAGGGACTTTCAAGGGACCAGTAGCAAAGGAAATTCAAAAAGTTTTGGTACTAGCATTTTTTACTTTTTATATATATAAAGACGCATTTTTTAAAATTATAACTCTTTTCCGTTTGTTAAAGTTTTCAAAACCAAGAAAATTTCCCATTGTTCTAAATAATTAGCTTTCAAATTTTAAAATCCTTAGCGTTATTGCTTCTAAAATTGAAACGTTGAAACAGAAGAAAAAAGCAAAATGAAAAATATAAGACAAAACATCCCATTTATGGCTAGTTTAAATCGGCAAGGACGGTTTAAATTTTCAATTTTATTTTTTGATTGAAATCTTAACTCTGATTACACAAGGTGTCTATAGAATATTAGACACATTTTGATGATGATTAATTTATAAAATAATGAAGATATTAATTGTGTTTGATGGACTCAAAATATTTAAAACTTCTTGCCAATCGATTTTTACACGTGCGTCATTCTTCCATCCATGTAATATTAAGACGGAAGGCAGTTTCGTGTTTGGTAGAAGGAAGCATCCACACAAGATATTGCAGTTGAAGTCTTGGCCTTGAAGTCATTCAAATGAAACTTTTCGTGTAAGATATCCATTATGATTACCCAAAGAAAAAAGTCCAGTGGTGTTATAACCGGTGGTCCGGATGGATGACTAATCATGACCACGCGCTTAAACTGTGTTTCTTGGAAATTGTCGCTGCCAATATGTATTGTAGTTCCCAATTTCTGATCAAATAATTGACAGGCGTTTTATTCTACATGATGTTTTATTAGATCTTTTACCAATTGAAGAAAACATCACATATAATAAATCTTTGAACGAACACATCAAAAGTAAACATGATATTGCATTCAACTCTTGGCTGAAAACAAGAGGGAAAAACGTATAAATAATCACACGCGCAGGTAACATTTCGAAAAGAGAAGGTATAACATGAGCAAGAGAAATTTGCTACTGCAGGATTCTGCTACAGTAAAAATATACCAATTATTTTAGAGCAAGAGAAATTTTAATGAGCAAGAGAAATTTGCTACTGCAGGATTCTGCTACAGTAAAAATATACCAATTATTTTAGAGCAAGAGAAATTTTAATGAGCAAGAGAAATTTGCTACTGCAGGATTCTGCTACAGTAAAAATATACCAATTATTTTATGCATAAATGCCACAAGTGTGCTTATATATCTGCATTATTATATGAAATATTACAGATCAAAATGTGTCCATTATTTTATAGATACTTTACGTATTCTGAATATTCAGCAAATATAATTTTCACTGCTTATTTCAAGTTTTCGTAACAGTTTCGAGATTTATAAGGAATGCGTTACTTGTCAGTGCATATATTTGGAAACCACTTACCTACTCATAAAATCAAGAGGCAGCCCTAAATCAGAAAATACTTTATTAAAATCTTCTTCACTTTTGGCCTTTGGATTTTTGTTAGCACTTCCAACAAGGCTCTGTAACAAATATTTCATCAGACAATGTTAAAAGTTGCTTAAAAGATTTTGTTTCTTAAAAATGGCTAATGCTAAATTAAAAAAACAAAATATTTGAAAAAAAATGGAAAGTACCCTGATTGATTGCATCAGTGTCGTTGGATCCATTCCATATGTTTTAGTCCTGATGTCAAACTGGAAATACACAAAAATTATTTAACATGTAAGGTCATTAATCTATCTATCTATATCTATCTATCTATATCTATATCTATCCATCTCTCTCTCTCTCTCTCTCTCTCCTCTCTCTCTCTCTCTCTCTCTCTATATATATATATATATATATATATATATATATATATATATATATATATATATATATATATATATATTCTAAGAAGTTATTTTTTCAAAAATTTATAAATAAAAGTGGGACTAATGTTTTTTCCCAAATTCATATAATTCTTCTCAAATTATTTTGCCACAGTGTTGTGGAGAGTCTTAAGGAAAAATCTGTTGTTAGGCGTTTTAATGTCCTAATGTCGCATAACGCGTTTTAATTCCGCGTAATGACTTTCCGCGGAAGGGCTTTTACTAGATAATAGGTCGCATTCACGTATCGGCAGAGAGAAAACCCGGAAAAAATACAAAAGGTCACTCCGGTAGAGGTGTATGCATACATACATACATAGCGGTGTACGTCCAGCCCCGAACTGTACCTTTAGGTTAACGGGTTTTGGAATACTCGCCCATCACCAAATGCTTCGTCATTTTGAACCACGGTCAGGTGACGAGGTCACACTCTCCTCTCCACATCCACGCCACACCAGCGGAAAGACTTTGGGCGTCACATACTTACGTGGACACATCCCCAAACCACGCAGCTCCAGCAGCCCGTTGAGGGACCCTCCCAATCACTGCTCGCGACACATGATGCTTCACTTTGCGGATACCAACAGGAAGCGGCATAAAGCTATTGAGCCACTGGAGCTCAAGGTGCATGCATAAGACAGAAACGCATTATCCGTTTCCTATAGTTCAGCAGTGGCTGGTATCGAACCTTGGGTCTTTTGTTCCGAAAAGTGATGTCTTACCATTAGGACATGGTGAGCCATATTCTCTCAAATTACTTCAAAAGAATGCACCACAAATCATAATGCAGCCGTTGTGATCAATAAAAGGAATCGGTATAAGGGAAATCCACATTGTGTTCATCTGCAGTTGAATTAAGAGCTACTGCGCCGATTGTGGAATAAAATTTATATTGGAATGTTGGTCTCTCAAAACCTTAAAATAAAGAATATCTCCCATTTCAAAATTTGTGTGGATAATAGTATTTTAATGAATTTAAATCATATAGCTTTTCTTTCCAAAGAAATTAAATCAATCATGCGTGAATACCAATTTGAACCCTAGTAACTTTATTTCTGCCGTGATGCTCAGAACTGCTCACTTATAGAACCCAGGTCTTTGATTTATTCCCATCTTTTAAATTTGTCGTTTCTGTTTCGCTGTTAGAGACAGAGAAAAAATATTTATGACATACGATTCCCTTTTCATAATTTTTTTCAAAAAATTAACAAAATTAAGTATATTTTTCAATTTTTGAAAACGTATTACTTTTGTTCTCTGCTGCGAATGTGTTTTCGGTTTTCTTAAGATGTCAACGATCGGAAGTACATTGAACAGCTATAAAATGAGTCTAGATTTCTATATTTATCAGCTTCGTCAGCAAGGAAATTTTAAGTGTTCTACATCTCACTCAATTCAATTGGGAGATTTTGTTTCGTTCTGATGAAAGACAAATCATAATTGAATATCGTTAGTTTTCAGATCACAATTTTTCTTAAAAACCTAAGAGCATGTCTTTTGATGGAAGCCAAGGCCTGCGAAAGCTGAGGCAGTCTTGGCCTGCATATCGATTCAGCACGCTGTTTTGTGTTAAAATCAAGGTGGGGGAGATCCATTTTCTAAATTTCAATTTTTAATAGTAATGCCAAGAAAATCAGCGCAGCTTAAGGTATCTGCTTACATTCGAGCCAGGGTTTACTTAAAAATTAATTATTTCTTTTTTATATCTTGTTTTTAAATAAATTATGAACCAAGAAACATTGCCAAAATTTTAGCTACACATAACTTACTTTTTGCGAAAATAACCATTCTCAAAAAAAGTAAACGCTACAGAAAACTGTAAGGTATCAATCTTAATTCAATTTTGGCGTAAGATTTAAAAAACAGTGTTCTTTGAAATGCAGCCAAATCTAAGAAAAGTATTGAGCGATTAAAAGTATGGTAAAAAACGTACAGCAAAATGGATATTTTATACACTGCTTAAAACAATTAAAGGATATTGTGGTTTTAGGTGGATCTTGTGGCTGGAAAGCTTTTTAGCTGATTGATTTGTCTACAACCGTAGTAGGTTATATGAGAATAAATTACACATATTTGGCAGAATAAATGCATTTTATTGCGCATTTGTGTACAAAAGGAAAAACACACAATTTGTGCATATGAGAAAAAAAGAATAAGAAAAGGTGTTGTCTTCAAAGGAAGTCATTTTCAGTAAAGGGTATGGTTTCCACGGGCGGCGAGCAACGTTGAACACCTTTGAGGCATGGAGTCAATGAGGCTATTAATCACGAGTTGGAGTATTCTGTACCACTCTTCTAGAAGAGCTGTTTCCAGTTCTAGGAGAGTTTGTGGGGGCGGTTGGTGGCCAGCAACTCGTTTTTCTAGAGCGTCCCAAACGTGCTCTATTGGATTCATGTCTGGAGAACACGCTGGTTATTCCATTCGTACGATTCCTTCCTTGAAAAGGAAATCCTCCACCAGGTTAGCACGATGTGGCCTGCAGTTATCGTCCATTAAAATGAAGTCATCTCCGATTGCTGCAGCGTATAGGGACTACAATAGGTCTGAGGATCTAATCCCTATATCGGCGACCAGTCAGAGGTCCATCTCGAATGATATAGAGGTCTGTGCATCCGTCAATGGAGATGTCACCATATAACAACACTCCCCCACCGCCAAATCTGACACTTTCGTGCACGAACGCTGGATTATTCCTACTGCCACGGTCCCTCCAGATGAAAATACGCCTATTATCAGGATGAACTGAAAAACGGGAGTCGTCAGAAAAAAGAACATTGCTCCATTCATTTCTCCTCCAGTTCATATGCTCTGTTGCCCACTCCCTGTGGTCGCGACGATGCCTTGATGTTAGTTTAACACATACCATCGGTCGGCGCATACAGACTTACCGGTTTCGGACAGTCTGAGTTTAAACAGTGGTGTCAGTAGCCAAGCGAAGGTGTTGTTGGAGAGTAGTAGCGTTCATATTTCTATGTCTCCGAGCCGTTAACACTAAATAACGATCTTCATTGGGCGTTGTTGACCGTCTACGACCTTGCCCTGGTCTTCGGCTTGCACTTCCAGTCTCCAAAAAACGGTTTCAGATCCTGGAAATCACACTTTGTAACACTCCAATGGCTTGCGCTACTCCGGCTTGAGTTTGGCCCCCTTCTAACCTACCAACAACTCTCCAAGCTTCTGAATTGGTTAAATGACTTCACTGAGACATCGTACTCATCGAAACAAAGCAGTCACTGAATACCGATCATCCTTGTATTCAGTGTCTTCTATTCAGTTGAAAGTCAAATTTCATTCACTGCCGCTGAAGTGACGTTTTTAACGTCTAACTCAAAATTAGCATACTCCACAGTTTGAAAATCAGAAAAATTTTCATTTGTGATTCTCTTCTTCCATTTTCAGCAAAAAAAATTTCGTTTATATCTTTATTTTATGTAAAACTTACAATATCCTTTAATTGTTTTGAGCAGTGTAAAAATTTGCTGAACTTTCCATTTAAAAATATCTGATAATGAGAGAGTTCTTCGTATATATTTAAACCTTGGCTTCATTTCACAGATAATAGCACTTAAAATGTAGGGGTTAAAATTTTTATACAAATATCTTCATTATTACTTGATATAAGCTGTTAATGGCTTGGAGATTTTGTAAAAAACAAAGTTATGATAAAATTGTTTTTTAAAGTGACAGTTTCTCACTTGTAACTGCGACGATGTTGCCACTTTTTCTGAATATACAAGCCAAATAATGGTCTCATACTTATGGCCACTCATCAACACTTTAAAGATAAACATATAAATTTAAAAACAGTAAAATAAAAAAAGCAAAATATCACTTTCAGTTTATAAATGCAACTTCCGGTTTCATTTTTCAAAAAAGGACGATGTATTTAAAAATTCCTGCAACTTCATTTCTATCAGGCATACAATAAAACGGAGATTTCTCGGAGATATGGATCCTTACAGACAGTTGATCCTCGATCCAGCACGTTTTCAATTGGCAATCCATCGGCGACAGTACTAGTAGAAGTATTCTACTCTTGTTGAAAAGCCTTTCAGTTCAACATCCAATCCACCTTCAGTGGGTCCCCTCGCATGTTGGTCTGCCTGGGAATGAAGTAGCCGATGACCTTGCAAAGGCTGCCGCCAGTAATCCTTTGAACCCGGAAGATCGCATGGCACTAACACCATCAGAGATCTCTTCCATTACTAAACAACTTACTTCTAAAACCTGGGCTGACCCTCCTGCTCATCCTTGGTACTTCCAAGGACATCCTGGAACCACCACAACATTTAAGGGCTCCAGAGTACACCAGACGACACTGTCTCGACTTTCTACAGGCCACTTGAAGTGTATGATCTTTGAGGACTGTGAAAGAAAATACCCAACATGCCCCAAGTGCGACAATGCTCCGTTTTGCCCGCAACACATCTTGAAGTGCTTGGGGTTTTCTCGTGAGGAGGTGATGAAAAGTCCACATCTGCTTTTGGACTTTTTGGCTGTCTTTGATCTCATGGATCTGGTCTAGTGGAACTAGACCAGATGGGGATTAGTCCCACCACCACTCACCACCATAAAACGGAAAACTGTTCAGGAAACTGGAAAGTTTTGAGAGTACAAATAAAAAAAAATTGTGGGACACATGTAGTAAAAAATCAATTTTTCATTGTAAGCGAATATCTTAATGATATGATCAAAACATCTCTCGAAACTTGCATCTGAACATCTGAAGTTGCCTTGCAGCTAGAGGAATTGCTTCACAAACCTCTACTAAGATATCACAAGATGTGTGTAGGCATTAATTAAGGCCTTCGTCAAGTAGCATGGCTCCCAGGTTTAACACTAATCGAGAACTTAAAAAAACTACATTGGATATACACATTTAGCTTCCTAGTGATACTTGTAAGGTATTGCACCCTGCAGTTATGTTAGGGGCGGCTCAAATTCTTAATTTGCTTTTCATTTATGAATGTTGTCAGATTGATGGTGATTTGCTTGCTCTCTTGCCTTCAGTTCAGCATTTGTGGGTTCGATTCTCACCACGAATGTCGATATTTGTAGTGGCCAAAATCTACTTAAAACAATCAGTTTTTGTCGAATTCACCTTTCTACCATGGAGTCTAGTTTGTATACCGCTCTACGATTCCTATTTTGTATACGAGAGCTAATTATACCGGTGCCAATGATTTAAATTGAATTATCCCAAACCATTACAAACATCCATGGCCGAGATGGGAATTGAACCCATGGCATTCTGAACTGAAGGTCAGAGTGCTCATCATTGAACCGTTAGCTCAGAATGTGACCATAGAGAGAGAAAAAATCATTTCGAATATTTAAGCCGGATATAATTTTTCCAATTTGAAATATTAATTAATTGCTTCTATTAATATTTCAGATATAAATAAACCAACAAACTTTTTGACCTGACCTCGCGTTTATATCAGCAGCCTTCAATTTCAACACCACTGAGGGATTTGAGTTCCATCTGTAATCTGTGCTAAATGCTTGCCAGCATTTTCAATACATTATGATGCGACGATATAATTTGAAGAACACATGAGGACACGTGTTGTTAAGTATACATGATGCGAAGCAAAGAAATTCAAATAAATGGGAATCAAAGAATCTAAATTTTAATTTTAGCATTTATGTTAAATTGATTTTCATTTCAATTAATTTTAGCATTTATGTCAAATTAATTCTGTGTACAGTTTCATTCAAAAACTTTAAAATTTATAGTTTTAATTAATATATGCACAGGAAGCACGGGCGTCAATATAAACTTTCCTTATGGAAATTACGATTTCAATAATACTATGAAAATTGTAATAGTAAAATGACAAAGTAGTAAACCTATGTCTTATAGTTTTTGTTGTTAATTATGGTTATTAGTTTTGATTATACATTTTAAAAAACTTATTTTGCAATTTATTTTGAATATCATCATTAAATAAAAAAATACCGTTTTAAACTAACCATAAAGTGGACATTTTGTCTTATCTTTTTCATTTTACTTTTTCTTCTCTTCTATTTTCTGTACATGTTCAGTTTTGGAAGCAATATCGCTAAAGATGTGAAAACTAATCATTTAGAATAACAATTAGATTTCTAAATTTTGAAAACTTTTACAAACGGAACAAATTACAATTAAAAATACTTCTTTATTACTGATAAAAATCATAAAGGAAATTTTTCTCCTCGCCGACAATATTCAGGCATTCGATAGTGAACTTCGCCTTGTTTGCTGCCACTCGTAGAATGTCATTGGAAAGTAGGGAGCAAATTCATTGTCAAGTCGTGTTTACGATGCCCGTCTCAATAGGATGTGACTTTGATTAAGCGTTATCTGACGTCATGCATGTAAAAAAGTGTGGCATAATCATGATCTAAATTGGAATGAAAGAAACAACCAATTTATGGTTAACAAAAAAAAATTTTTTTTGACAATGTATTACAATTTTTTTTAATTTTAATAAAATTTTAATTATGAAAAGAAAATAAGATAAATATATGCGCAAGTACTGTGTTAATTATCTTGATAATATCGCACGAATAAACATTCTCCTTTGAATATTTTCGAATTTTAAGTTAGAGTTTCATCAAACTTTACGCGCGCGCGAAATTTTTAATATTAATTAATAGTCCTTTTCCCCTAAACAATAAATTTTTTCCATTAGATTAAAATTTTTTTGTTGAATGGAAAAGAGAAATGACAGATATTTCTTATATTTTCCAAAACGCAGCAATTAAACTCTATTGTAATTAATTTTAATCTCCATATTTACTTCATTTCATTTCTTTTTCAGATTTAAAGAAACTATTGAAATTTAAATCATAAAGTCAGCTTTATAGTATTTTTTAAGTTCATCAGTATTATTTCTATCATTAACCTCAGTAATGCATATAGTGTCTCAAAGCATTTGCATTTTCACAGTAAATGTATTATAATTATCTTCATGTGACAGAATTTACCTCTCTCAAACATCTGTGTCCATGCTTTTCAAGAAACTCGCGGTAATTCTTTCCTGCATCCGTTTCAGACTTTTCCAACCATTCTATAATTTCCTATAATTTGTGTATATCATACAGAAAGTGAATATATCATCGTTTATAAGCATGTTAACTTATATATAAAACTTAAGCAATATAATCACAACCTGTATGTCCATTTCCTTGAATTTCTCAGGACTAATTTCTTTCGCTATGTGAAAGGCTAATCTCTGAAAAAAATAACACGAATATATGTTTATTATCTAAAAATATCACACATGAAATTTATAATCAAACACATAAGAAATTGGATTAAAAATAAACTATGAATTTTGAGTAGTATTTTGCATAAGATTTACAAAAAAGTAAAATTTTTAGATAATTATTTATTTTAATGCAGTTATATAAATATACATTGAAAATGTGCGGTATTTCTAATTTATTAAATATCTTTTTAATAAACCTTTTGATTAAACATGTAAATGAAATAAGATCTTCAACAGAAAATAAATTTGTTGAGTTTTGTTGTTTTGTATAAATTACATATATTTCATAAAGTTGTCCTTTCTTATTGCAAATTTACCTTATCAATGTTCGAAGAAATACTTCCTATAATATAGGAAATTTTATACGCCTTTTTTATTTATTTTTCATTATTTTTTCTCTTTACAAGATTTATAATAATATTTGTTGTAAATTTATTCAAGTTATTATCTTTTTAATAGTTGGTGCAGAATTCTCCAGGAAACTACATTGGGCACCAAAAAATGAAGTTTTTATTATTAGAAATATATTTACTACTACGAAAGAAAAAAGGCTTTGAAGGAGATATTAAATAAAAAATGGCGCACATTTTTATGGAGTATTCAGATAAATGTTTAAGTGTCAAAAAATAGGCGAGGAAAAAATCGGAAGCGCTAAGAGGCGAAATTGATGTAATCTGGAAGTGCGATTTGCCTCGTTAAAGAATTCTCGACAAATTTAAAGCAAGAAACAGTTTTTACAATTAAGAGCAACTAATCGGAAGAAAAAATACTTGAAAAGGAAGTTTGTAAAAGAGAAATTTTTATGTGTAAAATTCGTTAAATTCCAGATAATCATTTCACTTCCGCTGACTGCCATGTTGAGGACGCAAGATTGATACAAAGACTGATTAAAGGTATAATTGACGAACTTGGAATGCACACATTTTGTGGCTGAAAGGATTTTCTGCAATTTAGGAGAGTGAGCATTGCATTCAGGCATTACTCAGAAAGGTAAGCATACGATAAATGCATGGACAATTAATACAAGAAAAAATTGTTCACTGAACAATGAGGAAAATGAAAGAGTCTATATGCGGAAGTGTCATACCAATTCGCGGAAATTCCGTGTCATCATTAATATTTTTTAATATTGCCAGGCTACTTGAATATTTCCCCTTTTCAGCAAAAGAACTTTAAGCACAACAAGTTGCGGAAGTTATCGCACCTTATACAGCGAAGAAACCAGTAGGTGCCCCATCGCGGTACAGAAAGTGTGTGGGACTTTGTAATTTAAAAGCAGAGACCAAGCAGAAAATTCTCAGACTTGGCCTAAATAATGCACCGGCTGATTCAAAAGGTAATACTCAAACTCTACAAATATTTTTGTGGTATCTGCTTTTAAGGTAACTTAAGCCACTGTTGTTAAGAAATAGGCCTTCAAAGTAATGGGATAAAGGTCAACAAAGGAAGTAAGAGAACTTACCAGTAATATCCAACACATACATCTATTCTTTGAAATCACTAGTACGATAGATAGAAAATCAAAGAAAACGTGGTCTGGGCCAGAAGAATAATAGATTAAGTGAAGCACACAGTTTGGAAATCTGTATGAAAGCATTCTCGAGATCATATCCAACCATAAACACCTATCTTTAAAGGTTGGACAACAATTCAATGAATATGTTTTAGGGACACAATGATTAAAATAATCAGTTTTGAATGAAATTTTGTTATCGTTTGTTAAAATATCAAAACAGAATTTTTGTGCATTATACAAGAGAACATGAATATGGAGATTGTAGTTTTGGTCGTTCTTAGTTGTGATTTTAACTAAAAACTACATCAACTTATTGGGGCAACCAAAACATCCTGTGCTTATTTTTGTTGCTCTCTTTTTCGATACGACCGTAAACTTTTTGTATTATTATTATTTTTTTACTTTATTTTTTGACATTTAATCATACTTTTCAGATATTTTTCTATGAAGCATCTCCCAGAAACTACTTTTCAAAAAGATAATATACAGTTCCTTCCAAAACAGTCCTGATAACCAAGCATTCCAGCATCTCATTAACTAATCAAGAAACATCAACGCAATTGAGTATTTCAGGATAAATTTTGATACCAAGTTACATATATTTCATGTTTGACTTATGTAAATACTGCTTAACTCCAATTGTCGCCACAAATGAATCGGGATTTTAAAAAGACTTTAAGTCAAGGATACAGTTCTTCCTGCTTCATTTGCGTTAGCTGTGACTTTTTCAGCGGAAAAGTATTCTTTTTATTAGAAATTTTAATCCTTTACTTTTTAGTAATGTATTAACTCACATAAGTTTTAGTTTAATTGTCATAACTTTTTCTTATTTTAGTTTTTAGACCTTACAAATTTTCATGTTTGACTTCTATAATGGTCTCTGAACTTTGATTGTGACATAAATGCATCAGAAATTTAAGACATTTTAAACCACATTTACAGTTTTTGTGGAATTCTGCGTTCGCATTTGCTCTGACGTTTTCAATCTCTAACTCTGATTGTGGACACAAAAGCACCAGGATTTCGAAAGACAATTAAAAATTCATTCACAGTTCTTGCTACCAAATAGATTTGCGTTAATTGTGAATTTTTCAACAAAAAATGTCCTTATGGTCTGAAGTTTTAATCCTCTACTTTTATTAATGTGCTAACTCCCATATGAATTTCAGTTTTGTTCTTAAAACTCTTGCTTAATATTGCTGCTTTTGTATTGAGCCGTGTAGATATTGTATGAAAACTTATCTTATAAAATGCACTATGTGGTTTCTAATTCAAATATAGTAGTGGTAGAGCTTCTCATTTCCAAGCCATAAATCCGAGATTTGGTCCTCGATCTGGGAGGGCAAGGTCTACTCAATCCTTTCATCCCTTCAACTGATCGATAAAAGTAAGTGCATGGGAACTGAGCACCGGGGGTTTTCGCTTTAGGCTCACTACCTAACCGGGGGGACGCGTGATTCACATCCCATGGCCCTGAGTTGGGAAAACAGATATGGACATGTAATGCCATGGGCCTGTAGTGCCACTGAATTCAGTCTAATATTAATTTATCTTAAAATATTTCTTTGTCAGAAAATAACTTGAGATAAACATGAATCATGTCTTGTAACTCGTATTGAAATATTTTTTAATATAAAATTGATTTTATTTTTTATATGGAGTGTTAACAGTTACAGTATTTTTAACTGTGTATGTGTAATGCTGTTGTTGAGATATCCAATACAAGGAGCTTTTTTTAAAAATTTGCTCAAAAGGGGAAACTGAGTTGAGAAGTTGCAACTTACGTCAATACTTGCGGGAACGTCAGCGCTTTCTACTTCGCTGCTTGTCTTCAACAGGTGGGCGAAATCTTTGTACACATCTGCATTTAATCCTGCAAGAAAATAGACCATTCATTTCTCGATATTTAATATTTCTTGTATTCAATTCTATTGCATTATTAAAATTTCTTACTATTAAACGAAGAATTTTAATCAAAAACTTATCACATTTATCTATGAGTGCATCAATATGTATAAACATATCCCTGATAAAAGTTACAATTTCAGAATAACATCTAATATTATCAATGAAAAATTTTCATTCATATATTGTGCTTAAGATGAAGCAAAATTATGTACAATGGGGTAATGCGCTTGCGTTATGAGTTGCCAAGACGATGTAAATATATATTTAGATTTTTGTACTAAAATTGAATGTATATTTCTGTTGTCACTTTCATGTAGCATTATGTAGAAATAATTATTTTCTGAGTAATTTTCTTAAGTCACTAAATATTAACAGGATTATAATGAAGTATAACTTTATTTTGAATAAAAGTACTGTATTATTGTTTATCATGATAATATGCTTAGTTATTTTATGATCATAAACAGCTATACAAGTTTAATGAAGAACGATCAAGGCGGTGAAGGCCTTCAGATTTTTTATCCTCTCCATTACAGTAAATATTAAGAAATAATATAATGTGTATTAATAAGATTTTCCCCCATAGCGACTGGCGCCCACCATTTTCAGCACAGCAAGGGGGGGGAAGGGGTGGCACCCAGTGGGTGTTTCTTCGTAATTCAGAAGCAAGGAACCACTACTTGGCCTTTCGCCGTCAGAAGTATCATTTCATATGCCCCAGTCTTCATTAACGGATCTATCAGAATTAGAAAGCACCACCTTCCCATAATGAGAACGAATGACCTAACCAACCACGGACACTTTATTAATATTTGTTCATACCTAATAAGTTTATTGGCAAGCTATTATTTATAGTTATGATACTGAATTACCTAATTTTAAAATAATGCAAAAGCATTTAATTCGTATTCAAATAGCCAGTAAATTAAAAATTTTTTATTCATTTTTACTTAAAGAAATCTTATAATATTCATAAGAAGTTTTAAATAAAGTTATAATAACTAATTTATAAATGACGTATGTATTTCATATAAAAATAAGTATTTATTTATTCTACAAAATTTATATCAGCTGAATATTTAAAATACTACCTCAATAAGCACTGTGGATACCTATATGTTTTTAAATAACAATAGTAAAACAAAATTACATTGTTTATTTTTTAAAACGAAACCCTATTACAATTTTCAGCTGTAGCTTCCTATTCTTGCAAGTATTGTATATAGTTCTTATATTTTTGTTTTGTAGGTCATATAGTGCAAGGTTTATATACAACATAAAATAGATAAGACTTTTTGATTTATATTCATTAAAATTTTTTCAACTTTAATGAATATATTTATTTATTGTTTTTATATTAAGCATTGAATTTTAGAAGTTTTTTTAGTCTTATTTAAATTTATAACAATATTAAGAGACGCAGCTTTTGTCTTTGAAAATGTTTTGGTAACATTGGCTATTATTTCAGAGATTTTTCTCAACACATGAAAATTTAAATCAGCAGGTTGCATTTCAAAAGCAAAAATTCATACTTATACAATTGTGTTCTTATTTGTTTTCCAAAATTAGAGCTTCTGAGCATTATTAAGAACATTTTCTTCCATATGTACACAATAGGATAGTTAAATATACGATTGCTTAATAACGTAAGATAATGTAAAATAATTTATTTTTTAAATGAAAAATAATTAAAGTTTCTGATTGTTCAAGTGGAAAATTAAATTCGCTTTTAATGACTGTTATTTTAGGTAAGTTTTCTAGGGTTTAATGTAGAAGCGGGTAAAATTTTTTTGGTTTGGCTATGAATATTGGCAATAAAATTTAGTTTCTGGTAATCCTGTTTTTATAAGCTTTCTGTCGCGGTAGCGGTCTTTTAGTCACTCACAACTTGGGGTCTATTTTGGAATCTATCGCCAAAAAATCAAGGGTTACCCATTTGTAAATTTTTACCGTTTTTTATTATAGAATTAATTAAAAATAAATTTTTTTCACAACCTTAGCATAAATAACCAATATCAGTTATATGCTATTGAAAATATAACTCACAATTGATAAATCTATTGTCAATTATGTTTTTTCGGTTATAAGCGTAATTAAAAATATGTCTATAAAATAAATTTTAATAATAAAACTTTAGTTTTAAAGAATATATATTTATACAAAAATGTATTTTAATATTTACCTCCCCTCGCTTTTGTCAAAATACCGAATACAAAGCTGTTATATGTTGATGATACGTCAGAATTCAACATATGGCACCCCATCGCCTGAAAAAGTAATTAATTTCAGAAAAAAAACAAGGAATACAATTTGATTGGAATTATTGCTGACATTAAATTGAATAAATATGTGAAGTTAAAAAAGTAAGAAACAAAAATTTACTTTCAGATACATCAGAATTTATATTGGTTGACCAAGAATTAATACTAAATAATATTCTGATTTTAACTAAAAAAATTTAATATTTTATTAAGATTTTTGTGAATAAAAATGTGATATATTGGGATTTTTAGCAACATCCTTATTACTGTAATTTTTCAGGAAAGCTTTTCACACATAAATGTGTTAACAATTTAATAAATTATTAAATGTGAAAAAAAATCTGGGACACCGCATTGAAAATAGTATTGTTAACTTGTTCGTACTAGGGCTGCAATATCTCCAGAGATAGCAACTGACACAGCTCTGCAAAATACGTACCATGAAATAAACCAGAGGGAATAGGAAAATTGGTACGAATTTTGCTCTATTTTTATATGTAAGTTGTTACATTTAGTCCATAAATTATTACTTTGTTGTCATTAAAAATTTATTATAAAAAGAAACATATGGCAACAGATCCTTTTCTTGCGACGTTGGTAAAGCTAAGATAAACATTAAGAAATTGGATTTTAAATCTGACAAAAGGTAAATAAGTTTGTCTTAAGCATTAAACACGAACAAATGAAGATTTTATTAATAAAATAGCAGCAAATATTTGAAATTTTTTTCAAAAATTATTAAAATATTGTACCCAGCTCAATTAACCGTCTTCACTAAACTGACTGTCTTCACAATACTGACTCTTCCATGTCGGGCTGCGGTATTTATACCTGACTTGGCGGAGAAATCTACCAATTTCGCCAAGGTTCTGGAAGCTTCTAGGCTATCTCGAAAAATATTGGTCCTAGAGCTTAGGTGATGGATGTTTCCAGAAGTATCGATTTCTCGCCAAGTCGCCAAGAATCTCGCCAACCGTCACCAAGTCGCTAAGAATCTCGCCAAATGTCGCCAAGTCGCCAAATCATTATGAAATCCGCCTTTAAACTACAACAAGTCTAAATACCGCAATTTTTGCCCAAAATGTGAGAATTTCAGATCTGTCTGAGATATTTTAAGACAAATATAATCATTATTTATAAATTTGTAACAATATATTCTTGGAATATTTTGGAAGCCAAACAAATATAAGAGAATTTACTGAAGTAGTACTATAGTATTAAAATCTAATGTCTACAAATATTTCAAACAGTAGTGAGTTAAATTATTATTACAAATATACAAGCGAAAAATTTGATCTTACTTCAGTTAAATCTGTAGAGGCGTAGAGCAAGGCATCGAACATTTCTTGCGACGTTTGGTATTTTTCTGTAGGTATTCGATAATTTTTATATTTCTCTAATCCTTGCCTCAATAATTTTTCGTTAGTCAAAACCTAAAACATCAGAAGAGTTGAAAAATTTGATTTGATAACTGTAATTTGTGGTTTTAATTACTGAATTGGAGCTATAAGATTTATTTTACCTTATGAATTAACTTTAGAAAAAATTTTTGCATAAAAAATCGGGGTTTCATTTTTCCGTATCTTTCCTTAACCATTTCGAACAGCTCTTCATCCTCCACATCTCTGCCAAAAAAATTTATCAACGCCCCTTTATTAATGCCTTCATTGTCGCCAACTTGATCAAATATCTACAAATTTAATGCACAATAATATAAATTATATTTAAAAATAACAAAGTTAAATATATTAAAAGAAAATATGATATATAGTGTCTGATATACTCAATTTATTAAAATTGTTTCTTTAAAAAAGCAAACATTAAATTTTTTATGAAAATTGAAAATGAATGTTTTTGTTTTATGAAAAAAAAAAATCAAACGAAAAAGGAAGATTTCCTCTTGTAAGTTAATATAAACTTTTATTAAAACATTCTATAAATGAAACACTTTTTTTTACTACAGATTATTTTGTTCGATTTGAAAAAGAATTTATCTTACGTTACAAAATTTGAAAGAATTTAACTTAAATTGAAATAAGAAAATTAAGATAAAATGTAAATTTTAAGTCAAATGTTTGATGGTCAAAAATGAAGTGACAAAGTCAATTGCATTTGCTGAACATTTTTAAAAAAGAAGTAATCTGCTTAGTTATAGATCAAGAATACAACTCTGAAAATATTTAAAATATTGAGTAATTATCAAACTATCTTATTATCAATGTATGCTTGATTATGTAATTATATATTATAAATATGTTTCTACAGGGACCAGTTAAATGCTGAAATCATAAATGTTTGTTTATTTATTTTTATGTTTTTCTAAAAATATTTTTACTTAGAAATAAGTATTATGAGCATTAAAAAGACGTTTATTTTAACATATCAAGATTGGCGATATTTTTCACAATCCATTAAAATATAGCCAATAATATTAGGAATTACTGGTGCGAAAATATAGATGTAAAGCAACTTTATGGAGATAAACAATATCTTTTAAATGACGATTTGGTCTACTTAAATTTATATATATAGATCAGGATTTGCTGAATATTTTTTGTTCAAATAAACAGTAGCAAATCAGATTTGTAAGCTTCACTTGGTATATAGTTTACCATGAATAGTTTCGATTAGTTTAGAATTTTTTTTTCGTAAAATGTTCTTTTAATACCTTATTATTGGAATATTCTTTAAATTACTGTTTGAATATTGTGTCTGTTTTAGCGAGTAATTGCAAATATATCTATGAACGTTAATATATTTTCAACATTTATCATTTACAATTAATTTATGTATTTTCACTTTATGCATTGTTTTCTTAACTAATATGAGCTTTACCGTAAGATCATAATATTACAATAAGATTGTACAATTTTAACATATTTGGATCTCTCTCTCGAAAATTAACGTAACTAATATGAAATTCAGAAATCTTTTATTCACAATTTAATGCACGTAAGAAAAGAATTCGATGTTTAAGCATCTCGATTTCTGAAACTTACATCAATAAGATAAAACATGACATGATTATATAAACATGAAATTCCTTTAAGGAAGTATTTTGGCTTCAGTGTTGATTGAAATTCCGTTCCCACTTCTCTCTGAAAATCAAACGAAAGAGATTAAGTGATAAGAATGTTAAAATCAAATTAATGGAGCAATTTGTCAAATTAAATTATTGAATCAAAATTAAGGCATATATTTCGGACGTCTTAGAGATATTTTATTAACAATGAGTGTCAAATATTTAACAACTTATTTAAAATTAACTAAATAATTCTAAAGATGTAAAATAAATCTTCGTGATTTAATTAAACTTGATTTTATTTGGAACAGGGAAGAAATGAATTAATATTAAAACTGAAATAAAAATACTTTATTTTAATTAGATTTGATTTCTAAAATACTTAGAAAATATAAGATATTATTTTAATGTCCATGATTTAATTATTTTTAATGAATTTACATAAGTAGATAATATAAATTCCTTCACATTTACATGATTACGTGGATAAAATATATTGTATATAAAATTATGAGAAAAACTTATACCATTTCAATCTTCCAAACTTCAGTGAATTATTTTTCAATTGGTTCTTTATAGGATTATAGGTCAAAAAACAAAATAATTTAAATAAAAATTGCCTGTACTTCATTTCATCGTTGCAAATCCTGTCGCAACAATAATTTTTTCAAAAACACGTGAAATAAAGATTAAAAGGATTTAATAATAGTTGTAAATTGTTTCATTCTGGAAGTACAAGTATTCTGGAATATTCAAAAATTGTGTTGCTGA